>BOSO01007544.1:0-116836 GCA_018403395.1 Gorsachius goisagi | reverse complement strand
GGGAGAGGAGCCCAGGCTGGGGCAGGTTTGCTGGCCGGGGTGGGGACCCCCTGGGGACCCCGTGGGGACCCACGCTGGAGCCGTCTGCTCCTGACGGACTGCACCCTCTGGGAGGGATGGACCCAGGCTGGAGCAGTTCGTGGAGGGCTGTCTGCCGTGGGAGGGAGCCCAGGCTGGACCCCAGGAGGGACCGGGACCCCCCACCTCCCCTAGCCGGGAGCGGGGCGGTCGCCGCGTGGAACTCAAACCACCGTCCTCCCCTTCAGCCAATGGCCGGCGCCACCGCCAGCTGGAAGCCAATGAGAGCGCAGGATCTGCCGCCATCAACCAATAGGAGCGTGGGGGCGGGAGCGGCGAGTAACGCTCGGTGCGCGGCTGCGATGGCACCGGAGCGCGGGCACCGGTCGCTCCCCGCCGGTACCGAGGGTCTTCCCCGGGTTTTCCTGCAGAGCCTGCGGACTCTCTTCGACATCCTGGATGACCGGCGACGGGGCTACGTGCACCTACGGGAGATCGAGTCCCGCTGGCGGGGAGCGGAGGCGCGGGAGCTGCCCGCCGGGGTGATGGAGGGGCTGCGGCGGGCGGCACCGGCCAGCGGGTACCTCACCTTCGAGCGGTTCGTCCTGGGGCTGCGCGCTGCCCTGCCCGATGCTGATCCCCCGGCGGACGGGCGGCGGAGCGCGGAGAAGCCGCCGAGCCCGCGCTGTGGCGAGGAGCGGCGCGGGAAGCAGCGGGAGCCGGGGCCCGGCCCGCCCCGCGGGCGAGGTGAGCGCGGAGGCGGGGAGGAGCGCGCGGGCCGCCCGGGTACCGCAGCGTCCAGGCAGGTGGGGACCCTGCAGCCCGCTCCGGTCCCCGGGCAGCGCAGGCCTCTTCCCTCCGGGGCTCCTCCCGCAGGCCTGGGCAAAACTCCGCCAAAGTTGCCGCCGTTCCTCGTGTTGGCTTCGGGTGGGCTTTGATCCACGCTGCCCCGCCGCCCATCCCGGGCCTGCGCCGCCCTTCACGCCTCTCCTGGCGCGGGTGCTTGGCCGTTTATAGCGGTGACAAGAAGAATTAAAGGCTTTACCAGAACTTGTCCGCGGCCGACCCCGGCCGCCAAGTCTGCAGTGACCTTCCCCGGTGGGTGGGCAGCGCGGCTGCCACCTCGGAAGGTCGCTGGGCCCTGGGGTCTCCGGGAGCCGAGCGGCTTCACTGGAGCAAGAGCCACCGTCTGGAAGCAGCTCGGGTGGGCTCCGTGCTGGGGGTTGCCCTCAGGCAGGCTTGGTTCACAATTTCATCCACGTTTTGGACAAAAAAAAAGCCCAGCAAAACCTGATCCAGCTTTGTTGTTTGGATAATTCTGCAGCACTATTTACAATAATAAATAATTAAGCAATAATTAAATGGGAAAGTGGCATCAGGGGGATGTGCTTTGCTGTCCCCAGGCGCTGTCTGGGTGGCCAGGCCAGGGCTCTGTCTGCAGAGCTTGCCAGCAGGTCCCTGTGGACTCTGTCCCTTCCTTGGAACCTGGGGTCCCCCTGCGGGGCTGCCAGGGCCCCCACCCCAGGCAGGATGCTAGCCTTGGCCAGGGCAAGACCGACTTCACTGGTATCTTGATTTGTTGCTGTCAGTAGGAGACGTTAGAAGGAAACCAGGCATCTGGAATTATCCAGTGTAGGTAAGAATTCTTTATCTAGGGTTTGTGAAGCGCTTTGAGATCTATGGAGACAAAGGTCTGTGTGAGTGTTATTGCAACACTTGTGTGCGACGACTTCCTCTTTGCTGGGAAAGGTGCCTGGGCTGGTTTGCCTTCCCTTCCCACCCGCTCCCTCCCAGTCCCTTCTTCTGTTGGGTGGAGAAGAAACTTGAACCATGGCTGAGGTTCTCTGCTTTCCATTTTGCCTCCAGACTAATCATTGGAGCTTCATCTAGGGGAATGTTATTAAGCAGGCTGGTTCTTCTGTCATCCAGAATGTAATCTGGAAAACCTGAAAAAAACCCCTGCTTGGTAAGTAAAGAGCAAATGGAAAGTTCTGCCCTGGAGTGAGCAGACAACTACAGCAACTTGCTGGTTGCTGAGGGTCTTTCCATTACAGGCTGATGTTATACTGACGCCCCGAGCCTGCGGGCAGCGTTAGTGCCTCAGCCCTTGCTGCCCGTGATGCAGGGCTATATTCTGGCCACAGGCCTCAATTTTCGCTTGGTTCAGCAGCTTAGTGATCGCTGTAACTCAGAGTTGCTCTGTCTCTTTTTGCCCCAGACCCTGCACAGCTGCCCAGCGCCCCTTCCTCTGCGGAGGGTTTCCCAGCATGTGGCTGAATGGGTGGATACTTTCAGCTGACTGTGAGGGAGCTGGGCGCTGTGGGGAAATGCACTGGGTGCCCGGGAAGCCCCATCTCCGTTAAGATTCTATGGTTTGGGCTTGAGGCTGCTCTGAGCTTCCAGCTGCATGAGGCAGCTTCTGTAAGAACCTGACCGAGTGCAGCGAGATGGTGTGTCAGTGCTCATCGACTGCAAAGAGCCTCAGGAGCCCCACTTGCCTGTGTTTTCGGGGAAGGAGGTGCTCACAGGATGCCACCCGAGCTCTGCTTTTTGGTCCAGGGGGCCTCTGCAGATGTCAGAGGTGATTTGGATGCAAATCATGGCAAGATGGCAGAGACTGGGGCCAGGTGATCCTCCTGGTGCATCCAGGTGGGACAGCGATTCTGTCCCCTTCCCCACTATGGGCAAAGTGCTTCTGCAGAAGGCCCTGCTCAGAGCCAGCTGCCAGCTTCTCAGAAGCTCTCGTCAGCCCGGCAGTGCTGGAGCAGCCCACAAGCTGCTGCTGGGCACCAGCCATGGCCTCCAGGGAGCCAGCAGCACCTGCCGGGCGTAGGGTTGGTGAGGCTGATATTGGAGAAGTCACTGTGATGGTTCCCTACCAGCGGTGCCTAGGTGGCCTGTCACAGCAGCATCCGAGCATCTTGGTTCCCCTGAGAGCTGAGGCCTGGGGAAGTTGAGACACAGAGCAGAAAGGGCCTTGCCCAGGAGGTCTGTGCCTCCTCCCCAGAACAGCGCTTGCCTTTCCTGCTGGGGTGGGCTGGCTCTGGCTGCTGCCCAGAGAGCTGGTAGCCCTGGCGGGGAGGAGGGGTGGTTTGTAGGTCGCTGTTATTGCCCAGGCCTTTGCCAGGGCAGGTACATAAACGTGTAAAACAAGCGTGAGGTGTCTGCTTCATCCTGGACGCTTGCCCTGGCTGGTGAATGCTGGGATCGTGCCATGCAGGGGCAGAGAGGCTCTGGGAGGGAGGAGGCCACCTCATATCTCATGGCAGGATCTCTTCCACCACTGGTGAGCTGGTCCTGCTCTTTGCCTAAGAAGAACTGATCCTAGCTCATTATCAGGGGTCCTGTTTTAGCCACTACATTGTCTGCTCCGGTGCAGAGAGCTCAGTTGTTTGACCAGCGAGCAGCTTCTTAGCACAGATTCAGCTCAGCTCAACCTGGCACTTCCAAGTAACGGCAGCAAACCCCTTTAACGTGTTATTTCTACCCTGCAGCTCTTCCCAGAGGTGCTCCTGGCTTTGGTTTGGGATTCTGCCTGTTGAAGCTACCCTTGGTTTTGGGGCTGTTCCCCAGCTTCCCAAGCAGGATGTGTTACAGCTCTGCTAGGAGAACATGTGTGTGGTTGCACCGGTCTTGCTGGGTTCCTCCCAGGTAGATATGGGTGTATGAAACCAAAGGCAGTTGGCGAAACAGATGAATGGGCGATATCAAAGACTCTGTTTACTGATGTGCTGGAGGCCTGGCTGTGCTGGAGCACTTGCTGGTAGGAGGAGCAGGAAGCCACGATGGACCAGAAGGAGCTTTTTTCCTGTGCCATGGTGGCTTCTTTCCCAGGTGACACAAAGTGACAGGCCGAGCAACAAGCTTGTGTAGTGTTGCCTGCTGCTCCCTGAGCCCAAGTCCAGTGCCCGTTGCTGAACCAGTGCAAATGTGGTAGCGCAGGCTGCCCTGGTATGGTGCAACTCTCCCAGACCTCCTTGCCCTCGAGGTGAAGGGTGGCTCCTGCAGCCACAGCTGCTCTCTCTTGCCCAGTGTCTCTCTTCCATTGTGTCCGTCTGCTTGGCTGCGGAGACCTGTGGAGCAGCGGGCAGTGATGTGCCGGCCCAGGCAATGCTATGTGCCCCGTCCTGGTGCTTGTAGCCCTTCATGTGCAGTGGGGAACATGCTAGACCTGTGCCAGGCAGCCCTGGCGCCTGGGAGCCAGCACATGCCCAGTCCTGGGAGAAGGATGCAGCAAGGGGTAGGGATGCCTGGGAGATACAGGGGGAGCAGTCCCAAGGAGATGTTTTCCCCAGCTGCATCACTGCCTGCCTTCGCTTGCCTGCCTCCGTGCTGCTCTTGTTGGAAAGCCAGGTTGGGAAAGAAACTCTGGAGGAAAGCTGTGCGCAGAGAGCGGGGGGAGCTGCAAGAGCAAGGGGGGAGGCATGAGGCAGGGTCTGCTGGGGACTCGGCAGGGGACTGGAGCAAGAAGGGAGGTGCTGCAGGCTTGCTGCCCGGGCACATCTGGGGTGGGGTGCTGGCTGCACCCTTGGCTGCCCTGGCACTGTGGTTTGGGGTGGCAGGATGGTGCTCGGCCAGAAGTGGGGATCTGAGCTTGGCCATGGTCGCAGGGCTGAGTTTCTGGTGAGCTCACCAGGGCAGGTGGCACGGGGCTTGTACTGACTTTGCTGCAGGTGCTCAGCCAATACCTGCTTGGGTGTACGGGCAGCACAAGCAGGAGATGTCTGATCCAGCCTAAAACCTGCCAATGTGAACTTAATCTGCAAAAATAGGTTATGCATGGATTTACATCAGTGTCATGTGTTTGTAGTGCATCAGCCTTTGGTAAGATAGGATTTGGGGATTTTAATAAAATTTTGGAAAACCTACAAGCCTGATTTACTCTCTGGTTAGGTCACAGGCACGGGGTCCTGGGGGGGACATCTTCATGGCCATGGCCATCACCAAGCAGGAGTCTGGTTCCTGACAGAGCCTGTGCCACCTGAGCAGGAGCCAGGGGTCCCATGAGGACAGGACGAGGGTGGGCAATATCACTAATGGTTTAATTGCCTGCGTTGGGACTGAAACAGCATGGCCTGGAAGCTGCCTGCTTTTTGCAGAAGGTGACCACCGAGGCCTGTTGCCAGCCTGGCGCGGCCAAGGAAGCTGTTGCTGAAGCCTGCCCTGCCCATAAAAAGACACGAACAGGCGCTCAGGCCGGTGCTTTGTTCTGCTCCCCGCCCCGTCCATTTGCAAGAGCACCTTGCAGACGGTCCCACAGAAGTGGCTGTGGGGATGTTCTTGTCACAAGCAGCTGGTGGCCTCGTGCGTTCCTCTGTTACAGGTGGTGACACTAAGGCTGCTGGGCAGTTCCAGGGAGATGGCAGCTATCCAGGGGCAGGGGACACACGGAGGCATCAGAGGGGACGTGCAGAACACCGGCGGCACACCATCACCAATGGTGTGGACTTCAGCATGGTAAGGGGATAGCCCTGTCGTGGGCTCCAGCAAAGGGGCCCATGGTCCCTGGGAGAAGGTGGATTGCAGGGGTCCCGCACCACTGATACCAGCTCTGTTTGGGCTGTGGCTCCCCCCTGCCTGCCCTGCATTTGTGAGCTGCAGGGTGTTGGGCAGAATCCGGTATTTTGGATACAAAGCTCTGTTGATGTACGTGGAGGTCCTGCCATTGCTTCCAAGGTGCTGTCTGTCCCGAATTGTGCCAGGCGGGGAGGAGGCACATGTTCCTGTGCCCTCCCCAAGAGTGGGGCCAGCACGTGGAGCCAGCGTTTGACTGCACAGGTACCTTCCCCATGGGCAAAAACCAGGGCGCAGAAGGGCAAACCTGTAGGTGCAGGAGCAGGAGGTGTCCGGGCAGTTCAAGCTCTTCAGAGAAGGTCAGATACCCTGTGCTGGCGAGCAGAGGTGCCGGGCTCTGTCCCCTGCCAGGTGTTCTCTGTGGGTCAGGGCTCAAGCACACTGATCCTCCTGGCTCCCAAGAGACTTTTTGCCAGTAATCCAGAGAAATCAACATTGAATTTAGCTGGGCAGGACGGAGGGATCCTCTCCCCTCTCTCCATCCCTGAGTGGAGAGGCTTGGACCAGATTGCCTGGATGAAGGGATCTGCACTGCTCCCACGTGGGGTGGAGGAGCTGCCTGGGCATGTTGCCCACAAGCTCAAGCTAAATTTTCCTGGGAAGAGAGCCAGGACCTAGTCTGCAGGATGAGCGATCGGCCGGAGCTGCTCTCACCAGCGTCTGAGCTTCTGCCAGGGATGTAACACGCCCTGATGCCCAGCCTGGGGAGGGGGATTGTGCACGTGTGGTCTGCTGGGCTTGCAGCCATGCAAGGGGTTGGGGTGCTCTTGGGCTGAAGGGGTCTCTGCTGAGAGGTTGCTGGCAAGGAGAAATAAATGTGGATGTGTGCATCTGGGGGTGGGGGTCTCTGGCCCTTAGGGTTTTGGTGGCTGGGAGTTGCTGCTTCAGAGAGGGGAAGGTCCCTCCTTCCCTGGCAGGGCTCTTCCCTCTGCGTGCAGCTCATCGCTGCTCAAGGTCCTGCCTGTGGGTCCTATTCCCACTTCTGAGCACACAGAGACAGTTGGAGCCAGTTTGAATCCAGCAAAGACCAAATCCTGTACAGCGCAGTCCTGTCACCTCCCCATTGATGCTGGAGGATGTGGGGCCCCTGAAGAGATGAGGCACCCAGCTGTGATGAGGCTGATTTGCCTAAAGCCCAGGGGGGGTTGACAGGACTGGTATCCCTCCTGCATCCCGGGGTGCACTAGGACGGGCTCATCCTGAGCAGCGAAGCAGAGGTGTGGGGCTGTGCTGCAGCCCCTGGCCCCTTTGCACCACCACAGCTGGTGTCTGCTCAGCTGGTGCTTTTCAGCCAGTCCATCATTGATCGGCCTGATTTCCCCGTGGCCACGGGGTAGCTGGGATGAGACCTTCAGTGAGAGGCGGGCTGCAGTCCGGGGTACAGCACAGTCCCCTCCTCTTCTCCCCGGTTCGCACCACCCAAGCCAGCGCTCTGTCTTCCTCCTGCCCCAGAAGCCGCCTCTGCCCTCTGAGCCTCCCATCCTTGGCGAGATGCCATCTGTCCCCGCACCCGGCAGAGCTGGCGATGTCCCACTGCTCTGTGGGATGCGGCCTCTTCCTCCGGTCACCGTGCTGGCCCGCAAGCCTGGTGGGACCAGGGCAGGCCAGGCAGCCACGGGCTGCAGCCCCAGCTGGGTGGGGGTCCTTGCCACGTACAGCACCTTCTTCATGCCCCTCAGCAACAGCCTGCGTAGCACCAAGGCTCTGTGCTTCTTCCTGTGGGTACGTCCCCTTTGGTCTGTCAGTCTGTCCAGGTGTGGGGGGTGGTGCTGCTGTGTTGCAAAGAGCATTTCCAGGAGCAGCAGGAGCAAGAGCAGCCCTGGCTTTACATGGTGGGTGGTGTGGGGTGGTTGGGCGGTTTTGGGGCTGGCAGTGGGGACAGGGAGGCGCTGGCGGCCTGAAGAAGGTCTCTGTATGGTCTCACTTTTCCCTGTGAGCAGGGACCTGCTCGGGGTCACTTCTGAGCTGAAATGTCCCCCTCCAGATGCTCTCCAAAGTAGCAGGAGAGGTCACTGAGCACCCAGCAGCTTCTGGATGATCAAAGTCCCACTGGTGCCTGGAGGAGGCTCTTGGAGCCCAGCCTGCCCTGGGCGGTGGAGGCCGGGCTGTGTTGTGGCAGGGCAGGCAGAGGCAGCATGTCCGGCGGATTCCCGTGTCCCCGGCGTGGAGGCAGGGGGGCCGGAGCCAGGGGAGCAGGCTGGTATGGCTTGGGAGAAGGGGAGTGGGAGCCCTGGCCTCACTGGGTGATGGCTGACGGAAGGGTTGCTGCGCCTGCCGCTCCATTCCCCAGGGATGTCCCCTGTTCTCTTGCCATCTCTGTGATGACTGGTGGCAGTGGAGCAGGGAACACTGTGTCCCCTGGGTCACAGACGGCTGCTCCGGCCCTGCTGTTGACGGAGGGGCTGAGCCGCCTGCCCCGCAGCAGCCTTGGCTGTGCCGTGACCCGGCGCAGTGTCCTGTTCTGCCTGTCCCGGGGCTGATCTGGGGGCAGGAGCCCTGGCACCCTCATAGCAGCCTTCCAGGCACATCCCTGGGGACCCCCAGGTCCCTCTCCAGGTGATGCTGGTGCTTGAACCCAAAAGACTCACAGAGCTACTCAGCAGAAAGGTATGCTGTGCTCAGCTCAGCTTGGAGGTGCCTGGGGGGTAAAGCTGAGGGGGGAGCAGAGTAGAGCGATGGGGAAACAGGGCTGCAGGTTTTCCCTGGCTTCCAGTCTGCACATTTAGCTCAGCTGCTTGCCGCTTGTCGAAAGCCTTGTGTGTTTGTGCTGCTGGCTGGCGCTCACAGCCCTGGGGGGATCTGGGGAGTGGCTGCAGGCCCCGCTCTTGCTGCATCCCTGGATAAATAAAAAACAGAGAAACCTGCTTCTGCAGTGGGGAGCAGGAGGGTGCAGGTGGCCTGACTGTCCTTCCCCTGCTTTGGTTGTTCTCCCAAACTGGAGCACTCTTCCCCCAAAGAAGCATCTGGCAGCAGCCATCATCCTGCTACTTCATGGCTTTTCATGGGGAGAGGGGCTGAGACCCCTGCCCGTATCCTATCCCTCTGCGCCTTGTGAAAACCAGCTCCCAGAGCTTGACAAGGCCTTGGTGGGGAGGAGGTGACATCTCTGTGCGCTCTGTCCCGCAGCTGAAGCACATGAAGGAGCTGGAACAGGAGAAGGATTTGCTGCTGCAGGGTCTGGAGCTGGTGGAGCGCGCCCGGGAGTGGTACCACCAGCACATCCAGTTCATGCAGGAACGCCAGAGGCTCCTGGGGAAAAACAAAACCAGTGCCGTGAGTCTGGGGCTTGTTTTTGGGGTGCCTGTCTGCTTGGGAGGGTCTGGGGCTGCTCTGTGGGTTTGGAGAACTGGGCTGGGACTTGGCTGAACCTGGAGCTGGCCCCACAGTAACGCCCAGCCTCTTCTTCCTCCCTGTCCCCCAGGAATTCCTCCCTGAGGGCAGCCAGAGCCACCTGGGGCACCTGGTCCCCAAGCTGCAGGAGGTGAACCGCTGCCTGGGTGACCTCCTTTCCACCACTGGCAAGGTGAGAGCCACAGATTTGCAGCATCTGGTTGTTTGCATGAGCTTGGGACCCATCCTTTTCCCCCCCCTTACACTGGTGCCTGGGCCGACATCGGCGCTGCCAGAGTTTCCCTGGGCTCTGGGGAGGCAACTTGGCTCCATGGGCAAAATGGGCGACAACCAAGAGGACAGCACAGCTGGTCCCGAGCTGGGCTGGAGGGCACTCAAGGCATCTGGGGACTAAAGGAGATGCCCAAAAAGGTGTAGCCATTGTCAAGTGAGTAAGGAAACCATCCTGCTGAGGTGCTGAGTCAGCCCTCTCAGAGCTGGCTGTCCTCCTGTGTCCCGGCAGGAGCCGGGCACACTGACAAGAAAGCTGCTCACTTCTGCCTGCCCTGCTGGAGACCCTGTTCTGGGCTCTTAACCCTGTGCTGGGCTTCTCTCAGTTCCCCATGTGCCACAGAAACAGTTTCTGGCCTTGGAGAAAGGCTGGGGAGAGCCATTGGGAATGTCCATCCATGTCTCATCCCTTCCCTTCATCTTCTCTGCAGCCAGCAAACACCCCCCCAGCTCTGAGCAGGCTGGTCCCTGTGGTGTCCCCAGCCTCATCAGGCTCCCAGCAAGCCATCAACATGCTGAAGGAGCAAAACCGACTTCTCACCAAGGTGAGTGGGGGTACGGGGGGAGGAGGTCCCCTTGGGATGGGGATGGGGAAGGAATACGAGGCAGTGGAAAGTGTTCCTTCAGCTTGGCCAACCTTGGTCACCCCAGAGAAGGGTCTGCAGGCTACTGGGAGAACCGCTGCCATGCAGCTGTGTCCAGCTGTTTGCTGGGTGAGGGTCCCTGGGCAGGGTTGGGGCATCCCCACCCGAGGGAAAAGACTGTGACAAACGCAGGTCGCGAGAGGGTGCGGATGCTGTGGCTGGGGTCTGTGAGTGGGGCTGCTGGGGAAGGGGCACCTGTGGACCAGGCCTTCTGCTGGGGTTCACATCCCAGCACCCACGGCACAGCACATGCCAGCGTTCTCCTCTGAGTAGCATTTTCCTCCTCCTCTGAGTAGCATTTTCCTCTTCTGTCCCGCAGGAGGTGACAGACAAGAGCGAACGCATCACCCAGTTGGAGCAAGAGAAATCTGCCCTGATCAAGCAGCTCTTTGAGGCTCGCGCCCGCAATAACCATGAAACAAGCCAGCTGGACTCCACCTTCATCTAGCACCCATCTCCCCGCCCCCTGTCCTCGAGCTTCCCCAGGGGTGTCATAGGACTCTTGCCCAAAACCCATTGCACCCATTGCTCCAGGTGTTGTATCTCGAGGTCTGGAGCTGCTGGTGGCACCTCTGCAGGAGGAAGCCAGGAAGGCGTTTCCCCGACCCTACCTGGGGAGCGTCCCCGCACTGCTCTGCTGCTGGGCTTTCCAGCCATGCTGCTCTCAAGCTACTTCTTTTCTGTCTCTGAACGGATGGCAGGGACTGTACCCCCAGCCCTGTGATCCCCAAATGCTGGGGGACATAGCCGCTGCCCGTGCTGCCTGCGTGGGGGCAGCTGCCGTGCCCTTAGCCTGACTTAGGCTGAATTTTGGCTGCTCTCAGAAAAAGATGATGCATCTTCAACACTCCAGCTGGCATCTGCAGGCAAGCCTGGCCATTGCAGGGTGGCCTGTCCCCGTCTTGGCCTGCTGTTGGAAGACAAGATTGAAAATCTGATGGGGCGTGCCTGAGTTCTGCCTGCCAGTGACACTGTACTGGGCCAGACCCAGGCCTGAGCTGGTGCTCCTCCTGGTGTAATCCCTCCTTCCAGTCTGCAGTAGTGATGCCATAGTCGCTGTTTACATGTCTGCAGGCTCCTGTAGTTAATGAGCCATAGACCCAAACGAGGTAGCCCATACCTCCGAGCTGCTGTTTCAGGCTGTTTGCAGATTGATGCAGACACCTCTGCATCCCTTCCTTTGGCTTGGCCTGGCACGTGCTTCCTTATGACTGCCAGCCTTGGGATTGTCCATGATGACTTTAAAAGGAGAGGTGATGTCCTACGGCATGAGCCTGGCTTCAGGGAAGGGCTTTAGAGAAGGTTTTGTGTTTAACTGAGCATAGGTGGTGGAGCGGAGGCTGATGGGCCCTTCCCTTTGCACATCTCCACATAGAGAAGCGGCAGCTTTGCCTATGCTGGGGGTGTGTGCTGGCTCCCTAGGGTGACAGTCCAAGTGTGAAGTGCACCCCTCTCCGGGTCTCTTGGTGGTGTTGGGGGGGTGGTCTAAGCGTGGGTCCCGTTAGGCTGGTGCGTCTCAGGGTACCTCCTCCTTCCCACCCTGTGCAGTGATGACGCTTGAGCTGAATGATGGCTTCCACGGTGGCTTGGTACTTGGTGTTTATGGTACTTCCATAGGAGATCCTTGTGAATCCCCGTGTAGCACAGGCCTGGCCCTCTGTAGCTCCAAGACCAGGACCTCTTTCTCCACAGTTGTTTCATCCTCTGACTCCTGGCACAATGCTGCAGCACAGCGCACTGAGCTGGGCAGAGGGTGCTGGACATGCCTTGCCGTGGGCTGGGCACCATGCAGACCAGTTTCTTTCTCACTCCTGGTTTTATCTGTCCGGTGCTGTCTGTCCCATCCAGCTCCTCTCTTTGAGGTTGATCTTGAGCTGAAGCTCAGGGCAAGGCATGAACCCCTGCTCTGCCCTGGTGCCCCAGTGGGGATCAGCAGAGTGCTGGGGAGAGGGACAGGGAGGAGGAGGAGGAAGGCCATGGCTAGTCATGTCCTCTACCTGCCGGAGCAGGCTGTTCGGTGTCCCCTGGGCACTGGTGCCCGCCATCTCTTTCGTGCTGCCACGTGACTCTGGTGGCCAGTGCCTGTTTTGCCTGAGGTTTGATTAAAAACAGCCTCTTCATGAGGAGGGTCACCTTGTGGTAGGGAAAATAAAGTGGGGTGAACTATTTAATTTACCCTTCTGTCTCTGTCTAAATCTGCCTATATACTGCTGCAAGCTGTGAAGTTCCTGGCTCTCCCGTCCTGTGGGGTGACTGAGGCTGCACAGTCACAGCCTGAGCACGAGGAGCTTGGGGGTGGGGTGGGGCTCTGCTTCAGGCCATGTTCCTGTGCCCTTTCCTGTCCCCTCTGGGCTTCCCTGTGCTCTGGGGCTGAGAACCCCCCCATCTCATCTCACCGCTGTGGGACAGGGTCACAAAGCCACCTGCACCCCTTCATCTGGCTGCTCCTCCAGAAGCTGTGTTGGGAGCTCCCACTCCTCTGGTGCTGGTGTAGTTCAGAACCTCTTCTTTTTAAGTCCCCTCCCTTGGAGCTGGCCCCCGTGGCTGTGGGCAGTGGTGGCTGCCGTGCTCTGCCAGGGCAGCCAGCAGGGACCTTGTGCTGCAGCACACGTCCCTCTGCCCTGTGCCAAGGGTGGCAGCACCTGCTCAGGCGAACCTGGGGCTCCCAAGGGTAGTGGCACCCAGTTGGGCGAACCTGGGGCTCTACGCTGGCCGGAGGCACCTTCTTTTACACCTTGGCACAGCCGGGCTGTGGGGTGAGCTGGGACCCCTTGCACCCTGCAAGGGCGAGTGGTCTTGAGCTGTCTGTGCCTTCCCTGCCAGCAGTGGAGCTGGAAGGGGGACCCGAGCCAAGGCCCCTGCAGGTGGGAGGGGGATCTTTGCCTCCACGGCCTCTTTCAAGTGGTGCTTAGCCACAAGTCCCAGAGAGGGCAAGGAGGGGGCAATCATTGCTTTGCTTGGATGTGAGCCCCTAAGGGCTTTCAAAGGAAAGAGGGAATCCTTGTCCCTGCTCAATGCTGCCCTGTGCAGAGCCAGGGCAGCTCTCCCCCTGCCCCAGGGGAACATCCCGGCCGTGGCTGGGCAGCGCTGGCCCTGGGCCCACTTCCTGCAGGACCACTGCTGGGGTGGCGGGGAGCTCCAAAGCACGCAATGGGTCTGCTGGGAGCGGGGAGCTTCAGGGCTGACCTCGAGCTGTTGCCCTAGCCTGGACACCCCGTTCCTGGGGCCCTGATGGGTCTGGCCCATGCCTGGCCCTTGCCTGTGTGTCTGGGCTGTGTCCGCTTTGGCACCCTTAACCGTGGACGCTGGCACCACTGCTGCGGTCGCCCAGGAGCCATGGGACCTGCGTTCGTGACCAGGTCTGTAAGTGGTGCGGTGAGTGATATGGGTGACCATCTTCCCTTCTCTTCAGGCTCTGTTCCCACTAGAGCTGGGTTTGCACAGATCTGTGAACGTGCCTCCAGGGCTCTGATAGCACCTGAAAACCACTGTGTGAAACTGGTGTCCAACTGGGAGCCACTAGAGCAGTCTCTGCTGTCCCCCACCGGGACAGCTCCTGCCGACCCACCTCAGCTCAGCCCTCCACACTTCAGGTTGGCAAACCCAGGTGCCACACCATGTAGTCCATGCTCATGTCACCGGCGTTGATCACAGGCGCCAGGGTGAGATGGCAGAAGGGGTCCCCACTGCCAGAGCCTGGTGATGGGGGCTGTCACCGGGAGAGGGTGTGCTTGGCCCTCATCTGGCCCCCACACTGCCCCGGGGGATGCAGGACCTCATCCTCTGTGCCCCCAGCCATGAGGTTTGGGAGGGATTCAGGCACCCAGGTCTATTTGTAGTTTCTCTCTCTGCTCCTGCCCAGCTCCATGCCCTTCTCATGCCCTTGGAGGCTGGGCTGCGTGCCCAGCTACCCCCCTTAGAGAAGGGCTACTGTCCCAGCAGAGCAATTATCCCAAATGCCAGCAGGAACAGCCGCATCTCGGGGCCCCAGCCTGTACATTTTGTACTTTTTGCTTTTCTTCCCCGCCGCACAGTCAGAAACTGCTCTGCCCATCAATGAGTCCCTGCTGCCCTGAGCAGTTTGCAGCAGCTCCAGCACCCAGCGAGCTGCCAGCCAATGCACGCTGCACCTGCTGTCCTGCCCCTGCCGGTGCAAATCCCTGGGAGATGAACTGAGGATGTGATGGCCTGGAGAAGCCCCTGGCTCCTGGGGCTGGTCCTCACTGGGACGGGGAGCCAAGCCGTGCAGGGCTGTCCTGCGTAAGGGGGTGCCTGGTGAGTCTCAGACCTGTGAGTGGCGCCCGGTACCTCTAGCTCATCCCCGTGGTCCCTCATGGTGCGTGTTCTCCTGTCCCAGACCATCCCTGTGCCTTGTTGCTGCAGCCCTGCCTGTAGCCCAGGCTCAAGATTGCCAGTGCTTTTCTCCTCTTGGCAGAGAAAAAGCTGCCCCTGGCCTCAGCACCATTACCTGGCATGTGCTCCCTGTTCCTCCCTGGCTCCAGCCGTGGGAAAGTTCCATTTTCCACTGGCACTTGAGGCCCAGTGGAGCAAAGATCCGCTCCAGGTGCCAAGGGACCGGGTCTGCCCTCCCTGCTGCAGGAGTATGGCAGGGGCAGCAGCAAGCGAGCCGGGGCTCGTTTCCAGGGGCCATGGCATGGGGCACAGCGCCCTGGCTCTGCTCCGTGACCCCGGCATGGCGTGGGTGCTCTCTGCTGCCTGCACAGCCAGCCAAGCCCCTTCCAAAGTACAGCTGATCAAAGCCAGATGCTCCCTCCCGGGGAGACCTGGTGTGACAGGGAGAGGTGGGGCTCCCAAAATTCCTGCTTTGCTCCACAGCTGCGTGCCGTGGGGACCGTGACTTCACTCCCCACGTTACGTAAAGCAGCAGCTGCCCGCGGTGGGTACCCGCCCTATTTCCTCCCTCTTGGAGAAGCAGCCATCGGGGACTGCCAGCACCCCCCTGGCCAAGCTCCCTGTGTGGGTGCCCTTAGACCGGAAGTGTCCTCTTGTGGGACTCTGGTGCCGCGGTGGGCACAGACACGGTGAAGGCAGCTACTGCCTCCTGCCCTGCCATCAGGATGCCTCTTCTCACCCTTCTTAAGAGATGGGGTCATGCCCCGTGGGGCCGTGCCCCAGGCAGGGACAGGCAGCTGAAGGGGCAGAAATGGCTGCACAGGCAGGGAGCCTGCACTGAAGGCCGGGCCGCAGCCACGTCCCAGGGAGCCATCAGAACCCAGCTGTGTGATGACACCGGCTAACCGCCCTGCCTCAGTTGCCCCACTGTAGATGAGCTCTGGGCACACTTGTCCCCGTGGCAGCCTGGGCTGCTCCATGCCCGCGCAATCTCAACAACCGAGCATTTTTCCTTCCTTCAGTCCCACAACCCGCTACAGCCTGGCCCCGGAGGGCAGGTGGGGAGGACATGCAGCTCCCACTTGTCCTGCGCCTGCAGCTGGGTCCAGGGGCTTGCACTGGGAGCCGTGACTCCTGCTGCCTTGGAGCCTTTCCTGGGCACGTGCCCCCAAGGGCATCCCTGCAAGGGTCTGAGGGACCCCACGAATATGCCATCGCCTGCTGTGGGCAGCCAGGGACATCCCAGCCTCAGAGAGGTCCAGGCAGGCAGATTTGGGTTTTGGGGTTTGGGGGGGGGGGAGTTTGGCTGCTGAAAACGATCTCCTGCCCATGGAGGAGGTGTGGGGGGTGTCTACAAGCCCAAGATGACTCCAGGTAGGGACGTGGTGGCTGTAAGGACATCCCCCAGCCCTTTTCCTTGGGGAGAAAAAGAAGAAGCCATTACCAAATCCTCCTGTCAAGAACCTGACTGCAGGCAGGGCTGCCTGCTCTGCCTGCACCAGGGCATCCTGCAGCCACCCCTGTGTGAGGGTCATGGCTGCCACCACGTTTGTGTGTCCCGCAGATGGGGACCCACAGTGCAGAGCTCAGACACGATGGTGACAGCCCAGCGCAAGCAGGATATCCTCGCCCCAGCACCCCAGAGCCATGTCCCCAGGTCAGCCTCCAGCCAGACTCTTGCCAGTGAGGCCAGAGCTGCTGCGGAGGGGCTGGTGCTGGCCAGGCTCTGCCGAACCCCACGCAGGCACCATGCATCACCCTGCTGTGAGGAGGGTGACACGCATTTGCTCTCTCTCAGCCCTGGGCTCCTCCCCGCTGCACCGCTGTGGTCCTGGCAGACTCTGAAACAGGCGGCAGCATTGCGGGTGGGCAACCCGGCTGGGTCTGCAACAAGGGGAACAAGGAAACCGAACCCTGCCGTGCCGTGCGGAGAGCACGCACCAGACGCGTGGGCTGACCCCCCCTTGTGCTGCTGCACCAGTGTGGCAAAATATTTCTCTGTATTTACCGCTCAGGGTCCCCAGGGTGATGCAATGGGCTCTGACAACCTGACCCAGCCAGGGATGTCCCTGCTCGCGGTGGGGGGACCACTGGATGGTCTTTGGAGGTCCCTTCCAACCAAACCATTCTGTGTGGAGCTCGGGGGGGAGGGAAGCTCTGTGCCACAAGCAGCGCCAGGCTTGGTGGGGAAGGGCTGAGCACGACGGGTGCTGTTGGCGCAGGCAGGCTCTGCCCGTGGTAATGATGTGTGCGTCTGCAGGGTCTTGCGCAGGGTTTTGTGTTACCTCATTTCTACAAAGGTGCTGAGGGGCTCTCAAACCATGACGGCTTCTCCATCATCGCTGAAGATGAACGGCTTCATGTGGTGCTGGTCAAATGGGGAAAGAAATGGCTGTTTTGTCCTGTTGACTGATAAAGAAACCCAAAAGCCTCAGCCCCCAAGGGGTTTTTTAGCCCCAAAATAAAATATTTTGCATTGGTTTGAGTTCAGTTTGGGCTTTTTAAACACACTTTCCTGTTTCTTCCTGCTGTATTTAGGGCCAGCTGAAATGGAAAGCCGTTCCTAAGTAGCACACGGAGAAATGGCCCCATCCTGGTACTCCTGGCATGAGCTCTGCCGGGCAGAAAGCATCCACGTCTTTGGGATGCTTCCAAAACCTTAATTAGATCTTAAAATATTCCAAAACCTCTGTTAGTCCTCAGGCTGAAACACTTTGTCGGGTCACCATGGGCAGATGGGACATCCCCCTGTGCTGGGCTGGGAGCCACGAGGGCTGTGCCCCAGCCAGCCTGGAGAGAGCTCAGGTGGATGGGCCAGGAAGGTCACAACCAAATAATCTGATGAGTTTGTCATTAAATATTTAATATTGATGTCTTAGGAGGAGAATAATTTGGGCTTGTGAGAGACACACCAGTGCTGATGCTTCTGGTCGGATGCAAACGCCTGCTTACCGGTGGCAGCACCGGCGGCCATTGCTCTGTGCTGGGCTCCTGGGCTTGTCTCGCAGGAAGAGATGAGCCCAGCATGCCGGCAGCATCCCTGGCACCCCTGCGGCCAGGGCAGCCAGAGGCACCTGGCTCATCCTAGTGCGGTTCTCAGTGGGGTCTGCAGGGGCAGCCACGACCCGTGCCCTGCACCGCCAGGATGCACCGGCTCTCATTTTGCTTCTCCGTCTAAAATCCTAAGGGTTTTTTTCTGGCCCAGCCATCATTCACATTTTCCTGTGATGAGTAGACTCTTTCATCGCTGCCAGCTTCCAGAAAGTCATAAATCTCCCTGGCCCTCCTAAAATCATTAAATTAGGAGAAAAAAGGAAAAAAAAAACCCAAAGCAGCTTTGGAAACAAAGCTTTTAGGAGAGGGAGGGAGAGGGCGTTTATTCCTCTCTAGGGTCCTCAGCCTGCATCACTCCCATCGCTCGGCTTTCCCCTCCAACGCCCGCCTTCAGTGCGAGCCCAGTCTTACAAAACCAAGGGAGTTGTGAAAACCTAAATATTGCAAAATTCTATTTGGTTGAGAAGAAAGGCAAAGCCGTTGTGGTCATTAGGGCTGCGAGGTTGGGAGCCACTCACCTGGCAGGATCCGACACCAACAGAAACACTCTGCGCTGGCAGCGTCTGGGGGGGGTTCGGCTCCCACCGTGGCTCCACTATAGCCTGGGGAGAAACAGAGCTCAAAGCCCACCCACCTTGTGCCGCCCCGGGGCCGTCTCGGCTCCCTGTGGCTTTTCCAGGGATTTCCACCGTTTTCCCAGGGCTGTGAGCTGCTTCTCCTCTGCCTGCTTCCTAGTGGGGTCGGCTCTCCCCATCGACGGGCATTTGTGTGTCCGATTCAGGATGTGGGTCTGCAGGACAGGATCTGTTCCGCCAGGTCCCCTGCCTCGGCCTCCAACCCCTCAGGGCCCTCCTGCCCCTCAAAAACAAACGGAGCTCCCGCTGCTGCGACCGCAGTGGCCGTGATGACTGGGGGCACCCACTCCCTGGGTGCTGCCTGCAGGGCACCTTCTGGATCCCTCCCACTGCAGGGCTGGGGGGTCTCCCCCTGTCCCCAGCTGTGACAGCCACCCCGACCTGGCTGCATGCCTGGCACTGCAGACACCGCTGCAGCCCGAGAGCTGCTGGGATGCTCCAGCACAGCCTGCGGTGCATGGCGTTACAGGGGACTGCCAGCGGGGAGGCATCGGCACAGACACAAGTGGGACAGCCTTCATGGCGCTGCTCTGGGCACCGCTGGAGAAACCCTCTGCCGTGGGTGTACAACACCGGTGCAGCAGCACACCTGCAGGGGTACACGTTCATGCTGTGCCAGGCTGGCCTGGGGCCATGCACATCGTGGCCATGCTCACACCATCTCACACCGTGACCATGCTCACACCGTGCTGTGCTCACACCGTGACCGTGCTCACACTATGTCCATGCTCACACCATGACCATGCTCACACTGTGTCTGTGCTCACACTGTGCTGTGCTCACATCGTGTCCATGCTCACACCATGTCCGCGCTCACACCGTGTCTGTGCTCACACCATGACCATGCTCACACTGTGTCTGTGCTCACATCACACCAAACCGTGCTCCCAGTCCCGCACACCAAGCCCCTTGGTTTTGGTTCCTGGTTGCCCAGCAAGGCAAAGAGGAAGGAGCCCCTCCATGGGCCACAGGCCCTGTCAGGGCTCGACATCCTCCACGCTACCCCACCCAAGCACCCCTATCCAGGTCTGACACCTCCCCAGCCGTGTCCATGCTGCAGGGCGAACCCATACCGCAAGGCCGGGGAGCACCTTGTCCTGCAGGAGCCTGGGAAAAACAGGCCTGGTATAAAATTAGCCAGAGCTTTTGTTGCTGGGATTTTATTTTAAAATGCAATGGAAAATACATGGCTGGAGGGAAAATCCAAGAGGCCTGGCCAGCCTGTGGGATAACCATGCTCCTCTGTCCCATGGTGAATGCCCCGCTTGCCCCCGGGCGGGATGCAGGCTGGGAGCGGGGTGCACTCAGTGCAGCAGCAAGGACCAAGGGGCTGATCCTGCCCCTGGGATGCACCTGGGGCCATGCGTGAGGAGCAGTGGGGGCACAGGGGGCAGCGGAGGGGGATGAGCCCTGCCTGCAGGCATGGTGGTGGCCATAGGGTCCCTGAGAAACGCTGGTGGGAAGGGACCTCCCTGTCTGAGCAGGATGGGACCCTCTGGCCAGCGAAGGTACAGCCGGGGGTCAGAAAGTGGAGTGGGTTTGAGGGGAAAGTGGTTTGCAGTGCTTGCACCCGCCCCTGGCAGAGGAGGCACTGCCATGGGCACCCTCATTACCCCCCCCCATGCCCACCCCTGCTGCTGGTGGAGGGGTATATTTGCATCGGCCCCATGGGCCCATTCACCTCCAGCCCTGGGCAGCTGAGCTGCAGGGCAGAGCCCCCCCACAGCCACCCCCAGCAGCCCCTGCTTGTTCAGATGTGGTTTCCTGCTCGTGACTGGGGGCCCTGGGTGGCACTGGCCAGTTTTAAGCAACAAACAGTTGCTTGCTTTATTCCAAGTGGACTATTTCCCTCTCCATCCTGCCAGCTCTGTCCCCACCCCACCACTGTCCCCTCCCTCACACTGCAGAGGGGGATCAGCCCCGTGGGCAAAGCTGCCACATGGGGCTGCACATGGTGTTGTTCCCTTCCTTCACCTTGTGTGCATCCCTCCTGCCCCACACCCCATCCCACAGGTTTAGGGAACGGTGAACCCGCAGCGGCTGCATGGAGCCACTGGGGTGTGACCATGGCCCCGGGGCTCCGTGTGCCAGCTCCCCTCTGCCCTGGGGCCACGGCGTGGGGCAAGGATGTTCTGCCAGCCAGTCCTGTGTCCTGCGCCAAGATCCGCAGCCTGACCCCACAAGCTTGGGGAAACAGCTCATCAGGTGCCATGGCACAGCCTCATGAGCAGAGCTGAGGGCACAGGGTGCCTGCCAGCCTGCGGTGCCTCCTCGCTGCGATGGCTGCCCTGTGGCCGGACGCCTCCCTGCTGCCTGCCCCATCACCAGAGGGCTCCTGGCAAGGCAGCCAGGAGAAACCGGTGGGGCTTTTCCAGAAAAGCTGCTTATTTCCTGGCTGCTTTGGTGCAGGGCAAGGGGGGGCAGATCCCTGCCCATGGGAGCCCCCCCAGGCTGGCATCATAGAGACGCTGCCCTGGGAAACAGGAGAGAAGAAAGGTTTTAGAAAGTAAGGCAGGAATGGAGACTTGTGCTTGGGTTTGATCTTCCTTCCAGGCAAGCGTCCTTGTCAGGAGGGGGATTATAGCCTTGGATACTCTGGGGTCCTTCCAGCCCTTCTGTGCCTGTAGGAGGAAAAGCTCTGGGCTTGAAGCCAAGGCTCACGTGCTTTGGGGAGCTGTGACCTGCAGGGTGCAGAGGCAAAGCCACTGGCCCAGAGGGAACGGCCCTCAGTCATATTTCGGGTTGTTGCACCCCCTTATTTTTCTCCTCTACCGATGGAAACCCTGGTTGGACTTGCAGCCTCATTGTTCACAGACTCAGAAAAACCCAGAAGTGCCTTGCATGCACGGGCTGTGGGCTTGCTCAGTGCTGGCACCAGTGTGGGCACCCCCAGCTGTTCCTGGCGGGTGCCAGCTCCCCAGCCAGCCCTGGCGCAGCTCTGGCTGGGTCAGTGACACCATGCTGGTAGGAGATGTGGGTGGATGCACCCCGGGCAAAAGCACCGTTCTGGTTCTGGCTGGACACACTTCTGCTGGGCTGAGGGATGCATCTCCCCAGCAAGACAGGCTGCTGGGAGCTTTTCCAGTACCCTGCGCAACTCTGGGACTCCTCCATGGAAGGCAATGAGACACTGGGGAGCTCAGCACCAGCAGCTTGGGAAGCCCAGACACCCCAATCCTTTGGTTGGTGCAGGACTCAGCCTGCCTGGAGGTCCCCGGGGAAGGGACGGCGCTGGGCGTGTGGGGTGGCTGGCCTGCGCTGGCTTGAGCTTTCCAAAAAATACACCTGATTTCTCAGCTGAGTCCCCAGGGTTGGGGCAGTGCAGGTCCTGCCTCCAGTGAGAGCTGCAGAGCTTGGCCAGGCTGCACGTGGCCTGGGGACCCAGAGCAGGTTACAGCTCCTCCACCAGGCTGTGGCTCCAGTGCTGCTCCCTGGCAGGACTGGGGTTGGGATTGGGACTGGGGTTAGGATTGGGACTGAGAGCAGGGCTGGGGGATTCCCCCCTCCCACGGATGACAGCACATGGCCCTGTGAGAAGTCTCAGCCCAGCCCGTGACCGAGGAGCAAGTCCCTGCCCTGGCCCCTCGCTCACGTGCTGCTCAAGAGCTGCCCATGAGGCAGACAGGGCTGGGCTCCTGTGGGGACACCTTTGCAGCCTCATGCCATCCCGAATGTACTGCTGGCTGCGACAGGGACCGTGCTGTTCTCCAACCAGCCCCTCTTTCTGCCTGCTCTTCCTTACCCTGGGTGTCTCTGCAGAGCAACTGTGGCACCCGCTGCCTCCAGTGCTCCCTCAGGAGGAGGTTGGGACCATCCTGGGGCCCCCATCAGGGCAGAGATCAGTGGTTTGCTCTAGCAGCTCCTGAGTCCATCATGGGACTGCCTGTGCATTGTTCATGGCTGGCCCATGCTGGTGGCTCATCCTGATCTCAAGAGTATTGGATGCTTCTGGATGCAGTTCCCCGGCACTTGCTGTTGGCCACGGAGCTTGCAGACGAGAGCCCAAACCCCTGCCCCTAACCCCTCCCATTGGACCTCAGCCCTGCGGCGTCTCCAGGCTCATTGTGTTCTTCCTGTTATTTCCCAAGCACATGTGAAGCTGCAGTGCTGCCCACCAGCGCTCCCAGATGTGCTCATCCATGAGTAATGAAGACACTGAGGAGCCCTGAGCGCCCCACCAGCAAACCCCACTGTCCCCAGGCACCTCCCAGGGCCAGCCAGTGAGTCCCTTCTCTTGCTCCACTTTCTCCACTAATCCCTCCTCCAACCCAGGCAGCCCTCGCCCAGGTGGCCCCACTCAGGTGCTTTTGTTGGAAGAGGTGGATTAGGAAAACCTCTCTCCTTTGTCCGGGGCAGCAGTTGTCTTCTTGCCTTTGTTCCCCACCTGCGACTTTGTCCCCAGGGAATGTTTCGCCTGCGAGCCCCCCATGGTGGGGACAGGCTTTGTTGCCAGCTGGGACAGGGCTGCTACCAGCACCCGTCCTTCCTGAGGATCCTGTGCCCGCACCTCTCCTCAGAGCTGGGGCTGGGGGAAAGTCCTGTCCCCCCCACGCTGCTGAGCAGAAGTTGGTGTCCACATCAGCTCAGGGGGTGTAGGAACATATGGCAAGAGCTGGTAGCACAGCCGCATTCAGCTTTACCTGGGATCAAGCTCTCGGTGCCTACCCGGGTGTAGGGTGAGTAAAAGCACCAGCACTGTTGGGAGTGGGAGCTCCGGATCTGGCCCCCTTTTGCCTGTGGCATCCACCCCCTCCTCTGGGCCTCCTTAACATGCCACATCTCACAGGTACACCCAATCCTTCTCTGCCTTGGTCCCGTGACGCAGGTGACACCCCGTAAGCACACAAATTGGCATTAAATCATGGGGAAGCTATTGCTGGCTCACAGCAAGCCCTGGCCTTGCATCCAATCGATTGCATGGTTATTTGAGGTTACCCTGAGTGTCTGGTCATGCTGAGGGGCTCTGCCCCTCCTGCTACCAAAGCAGGACCCCTAAAATCTCGCCGTGTGCCTCTCTCCCTGGGGACGCTCAAGGCAGGATGAAGGGGTGGAGCCACCCTGCGGGGAAGGACTTGGGGGCACTGGTGGGCGAAAACTGGGACATGAGCCAGCAATGTGCACCGGCAGCCCAGAAGCCAATCCTGTCCTGGGCTGCATCAAAAGAATGATGGCCAGCGGGGCGAGGGAGGGGATTCTGCCCCTCTGCTCTGCTCTGGTGAGACCCCCAGAGACCTGCATCCAGCTCAGGCGTCCCCAGCGCAGGACAGACAGGGACCTGCTGGAGAGGGGCCAGAGGAGGCCACAAAGATGGTCAGGGGGCTGGAGCCCCTCCGCTGTGGGGATGGGCTGGGAGAGTTGGGGCTGTTCAGCCTGGAGAAGTGACGGCTCCAGGGACACCACATTGCAGCCTTTCAATATATAAAGGGAGCTGATAAGAAAGATGGGGACAGACTTTTTACCAGGGCCTGCAGTGACAGGAGGAGGGGCAAGGGGTTTAAACTGCAAGAGGGTGGATTTGGACTGGACAGAAGGAAGAAATATTTTATGACGGGGTGTTGAGGCACTGGCACAGGTTGCCCAGAGAAGCTGTGGATGCTCCAAGCCTAGAGGCATTCAAGGCCCAGCTGGACGGGGCTTTGCGCGACCTGATCTGGTGGAAGATGCCCCTGCCCACAGCAGGGGGGTGGACTGGATAAGCTCCAAAGATCCCTTTCAACCCAAACCGTTCTGTTGACTCTGGGATGGCACTTGGGGAGGACCGTCCCCCTCTTACCTGGCCTTCCACCAGGTTTCTCAGCTGCTGCTCGTCCCCTGAGCCCAGCAGGCTGGGGGCCACACTTGGCCGCTTTGGGAGCAGTTGCAATGACAGCGTGACCTGCAGAGAGCAGGGCCAGCACCTTCCTCCAGGGACTGCTGCCTGGGGTCTGTGGTGCCTCCAGGACACACCCTCCTTGGGCCCCCTGAGCCCCTGCACTGCAGAGGGCAAAGAGCAGATGTGGCACCAAGGACAGGAGGGGAGGGGGCATGGGGCCTGGGGACCTGGTGCCACTCTCCCTCCACCCCTGCCTTGCTGTGCAATGCAAGGACAACGTGTCAGGGTGCAGGGAGACGGCAGGGCAGCAGGGTGGCAGGGGTGGCAGGGGTGGCAGGGTGGCAGAGGTGGCAGGGCAGCAGGACAACCAGGCTGTGCTGGGCTGGCTCCCAGCTGCCTGTGCATTGAATGTGCTGGTTCAGGCAGATCCTTTGCTTCACAACCTGGAGTCCCATAGAGATGACATCTGTGCCAGCCCTGTCTTGCTGGCATCCAAAATCCACGTGTCCCTGGGTTCCTCAGACAAGCAAAGCTTGCACTCTCCTCCCCATGGCATCGGGAGATCCCGCAGTCCATCTTCCATCGCAGAGAAAGCCCCCCCAGCCCCTCACTTGCTTTTTCCCACTGAATGCATTCATGCCTGGAGCTTGTTTAATGCTCCCTGACGGGCATTGCCCCCCTGGGGTGGCCACTTTAGCGCAGGTACCTGCTACATCCCCAGGGCTGTGGCTGGGGTCACCCTGCATGGGGCTAGAGCTGCCTGCACAGTGCAGGCAGAGGTGTTGCCACCCTTCCCAGCCCTGCTCTCCTCACCAGTGGTGCCTCCTGTAAATGGGGTGTGATGAGAAATGGCTGCTCATGGGAGCCTGCCCCGGCTGGAGCCGAAGCAGCCAGTGCCCGACCCCGTCCGGGCTGAGCTCGGGACAGTGGTGTCGGCGCGCTTCCCACTTGAATGCACCAGTGCAGAGATTTTTCTCTGGCTATACGTGGGTTCATTCCCCTTGTGTGGCTGGAAGCATTTCCAGCCTGGCATATCCCAGCTCTTTGTGCTGGCGGTTGAGTCTCTGGGGACACCAGTGATCAGACAGGGCTGGGCACAGGCTCCCTCGGGCCTCGGCTCAACCCCCCTGCCCTTGGGGCCGGGCAGAGGGTGGCAAATGCAGCCCTGCAAAGCAGTGCAAACCCCCTGTTCTGTGCCATGTACAGGCAACCTGCACAACACCAAGATACGGAAGACACTCACATCTCCACTCAAATCCCAGGAGGGTCCCACCATACCAGTAACCACCTGCCAGAATGGGACTTGCTCCAAAGTCCCAAAAGCAAAACAAGGATGAGGAGCAAAGGATCACCCCTACCCTCCTGGGCGCTCTCAGCCCCCTCTATGCTCACTACCATTCAGAAAAGAGATTTTTGGTTCCTTTTCAGTCTCTGAAGACCAATTCTCACTGCTTGTCCAGTCACAAGGAGAAGCAGGAGGCTTGGCAGCTGTTAAGAAAGGGATGAAGTGCAATCCAGAGCAGATCTTTCTGCCTCTGCGTTAACCTCTGGTGCAGTGGCACCTGTGAGGGCTGCAGGCGCGCGCCTCAGAAATGCCAAATGGGCAAGGAGTGCGGCAAGAAGAGTCAGAGCTAGGCAGGCATTTCCCCATGGCAACAGAAGAGCCTTAAAGTTGGCAGCAGTGCAGGAAGGCAGTGAAATGATGTCCTGCTAATCCTCGGACGCAAGAGGATGGTCTCCTGCAGCATTAGCAACAGTGGCAAAGTTCACAAAGTCAGTGTATGAATGGCGTGGAGTTGATTGACACAGGTTTTCCAGAGGTTAAATGCTTGATGAAGTGAAGAGGTAGGCACACCCTCAAACACTGCCGGGCTGAACACTGAGGTCCTGCAGAGAGCCCTGCACTGCGGTGATGGGCACCATCGGGGTGAGGGTCACTCTCTGTGCCCCTATTTAGCCATTTTTTTCTAGTCACTGTTCTGAAGGACAAAACTGGAGCTTATCCCCAGCCATCACCTCCAGTGGCAGAGCCCCTGCAACACAGCAGCACGCTGGGACCAAGGGTCCCCAGGAGCAGAAGCTCGTGGCAGGGTCTGGGGCCCTTGAGGGCCTCTGCACCCAGATTCAGCAGCAACGGGCAGGAAGCTCTGCAGAAAGCCCCATGCTGGCGCAATTTGTGTGGGGCAGTGCAAGCCTCAGAGGAAGTGGCTTGTTTCAAAAAAAATTCAGAAGTGAGGCAGCTACAAGGAGCCTCAGGCCTGCAGCCCGGTTGGGCTGGAAGCCACGGCCTCCCTCAGTCTCATCTCTTTGGTGATATCTCCTTGTTTATTATTTTGTTCACTGTTTTATCCCTCTGAGTAAGCAAGCTCAAAACGTCCTTCTCAGGGCCAGGAGCCCAACCTTCCTTGTCTCACTGCTCCATGTGGAAGGCATTATATTACTCACTTGTGACCTTATTAAAAACAATCTCACTGGACGTCCAGGCTCCCCAGGGCTGTCACAAACTCCTTGCAATGATTAGAAGCCCTCATGCATTGGTCACTGTTCATCGTGGTAGGTGAAACACTTTCTTGGAGCTTTTCTGTGGCTCGGGGTGTTCTCACCTCCCAGCAAACCCATCTCTGGGCTGAGCCCCGGGGCGGGGGTGATGTCTTGGCGGGGGGGTGCAGGAAAGTGTCCTGGGCGAAGGACAGTGCATGGTGGTGGGAGAAGATGGGGCTGATGCCAGGGACAGGGTGGGGCTGAGCTCCGAGGTCGGGTGATGCCGGGGGGGGGGGGGGGGGGGGGGCGGGGGGGGGGGGCGGGGAGGGGGGGGGGGGGGGGGGGGGGGGGGGCGAGGGGGGGGGGCGCAGGACAAGGCTGGTCCCGGGGCGGGGGCGATGCCCGGGGGGGCGGGATGGGGCTGAGCTCCTGGGTCAAGGACCATGCCCGGGGCGGGGGCCGCGGCTGACCCCGGGGCGGGAGCAGGACAGGCCCCGCAGCCCGGGCCCGGCCCCGCAGCCCCCCGCAGCCCCCCGCAGCCCCCCGCAGCCCGGTGTCCCGCCCGGGTGGGCCGGGGCGGCGGTGACTCAGCCGGGAGAGGCGGGCGAGGAGGAGGAGGACGAGGCGGGGGAGAAGGAGCAGCGGGAGCCGCCGCAGCCGCCGCGGAGCCACTCACCTGCCCCGCTCCGGCCTCGCCATGGGCCGCCGGGTCGCCGCCGTCCTCCTGCTCCTCGCCCTCGGCTGCCTCCTGGGCATCCTCCTGCTCTGCCTGGGCTCCGGCGACGCGCGGGGCCCGCCCGGCTTCAAGGTGAGCGGGGCCGGCACCGGGGGCTCCGGGCAGGAAGGGGACGGGGGCAGCGGGCGCCCGGGGGACCTAGCCCACCGGGGGCTGGGGGACCCGCAGCGGGGGCCCCGACCTGCCGTTGCCCGGGGCGGGAGAGGCTCCGGCGCCTCGGGGATCCCGGCGCCGGGAGCGGCCGCTGGGGCTGGGGAATCCCCGAGCTGCGGAGCGGGGGTGCAGGAGCGGCCGCCGCTGGGCTGCGCAGGGACGGGGCCGCCGGTGCCCGCGCCCCAGACCGGCTCTTTGAAGGGGGGAATCTGAAAACCAGCGGCGGCGAGTCGGGGTGCGGCCCCCCAGGCCGAAGCAGCCGCCTCAGCGCCTGGGGATGGGGCACCCCAGCGCACCCCGGCATCTCCCGGCCTTCCCGGGCTCCAGCTGCATCGCCTGAGCTGCTGCTGCCGGACCAGAACGGCACTTCCCTATGAAAACGAGCTGCTTTTTTTTTCTTTTCCATTTTAAATTCAGATGCTGAAAGAAGTTCCCAGCTCATTTCTTGTTGTCCAAGTCCCCCAATTGGCTCTTTTGCAAGTCTTCCGTTTTAAAAAGGCCCTCTATTTTTTTGGTGACAGACTGAGCTATTCTTGGGGAGTGGGCTTTCGTCCTGGAAAATGGTTCATCCAAAACCCCCTTTTTCTCATCCCAAGCAATTTGCTTGGAATCTTTTGGAGCCAGCCTGAATTCCAGATGCGTTGCCTTCTCTCCAGGTTTGTCAGATTGGGTTGAGAAAACGAGCTGGTTTAGCCAAGGCGACACTCGCTGCTGTCAGTGTCACTAGCGATGGTTACCTCTTCGCCAGTGCCACACATGGCCACGTGCTGGGGCACATCGAACAGTGCCTGTAGCTGGTTTCAAAACAGATTTTGTCTCTTTGGAGCCAGGGGAATCAGACAGGTCGGTGCTGAGAGCCCCGCATGCAGCACTTGGGTCAGCCCGGGAAGGCTTTTCTCCTCCTGATTCAAAGCTGGAGCTTGGCTTTTAAGCCAGATACATTCCCAGAAATTTAATTTTTGCACTTTTTTGTGCTTTTTCTCTCTCTGGGTGATAGCACCTTCCAGTCTGCAGGCAGCTCTGCGATTTGGGCTTAAGCATCCCCGAACACTCCCATGGGTCCTGGGCCTGGTCTGCCTGAGACTGTGCCACCCAGCCCAGGGACTTGGGGCCTTGCACCACTCCCAGATGTGCCAAGCACACGTGGGGTCCAGCACGTGGGGGTGGCCCCCGGTAGGCACTGAGGGGTTTGCTTTTGCACAAAGGGCTGTTTTGGGGATGCAAAACTTTGTATTAGTCTCACTCAGCCCAAAATGTGCAGACATGATTTAGAGGAGGTTGGTCCTGTTGGGGGGGACCCTGGGCACATCCTCCCCTCCCACCTGGGCAAGACATGGTCCTTGCTGGCTCAATCCCTGTTAGCAGCTGCTGCTGGGCGATAGCACTGTTCACTGCTGAGCTATGGCTCCGTGTCTTCCCTTCCCAGCTCCTTTGCTTGGAATATAGCCCTAAAACTACCCCAGATTAGTTATCCTGCCATCAGAGGGACTCGTCCTGGAAGTGCAGTGTTCCCCTTCCCTCGTGGGTCCGCAGCAGGGCTTACGGCACCACCTCCTGATGGCTTGGAGCCGTTGCCTTCTTTTGACAACCCTTTTTTTCTTTCTTCTGGCAAATCTCTTCACTGGCCGTTACAAAGCCTGCCGGGCTCTTCCCCTGCCAGCTGCCCTGGGGGAGCTGAGGCTCCCGCGGCAGGAAGGAAACCAGTGTAACCTACCACAGACCTGGGGCCCCTGTGCCTCACTGCCCTCGAGGGGGGTGGGAGGTTGTGGGGCCAGGCTGAGCCCTGCTACACCGCGGGGGCCATCCAGAGAGCCTATGGGGTGGGGGGCTGAAGGCCCGGCCATGGCCATGGCCACAGCCACAGGGTGTGGTGCTGGGCTACAGCAAGACAGGCAGTTCTCAGTGTCCCCTCTGCCACCTCCCTGGGGTGTGGGACGTTCCTGGGCAGAGCCGTGGACTCACCGGGAGACCTGAGCCCCGCTCGTGCTTTCACTGCCCTGTGGCCTTTGGGGACATTCCCGCCCTCTGCGTCCCCGCTGCAGCCGAGGGCTGAGCAGCCCTGGCTTGGGCTGGGCTGAGCGATGCCAAGGTGGGGCAGAGCCTGCGGAGCCACAGATGACCCAGGAGGCAGCAGGGCCAAGGGCGGTGTGGGGATGCTGTCCCGATGCGGGGCCACACCAGGGACCCCCGTGTCCCCCAGCCCTGTGTCATCATCAGGGTCTGGTCAGGAGGTCCTGCTGTTGTAAAAATCCGTCATCCCTGTGCCACAGACTGCGGACAGGGCCATGAAGACATGTGCAAGGCCCCACCAAACCCTGGGGTGCCGGCAGCTGAGCATGCCAGGACGGATGAGAGGGATGATGGGACCCAGGCGCCAGCACGGGAGCATGCCCAGGCATCCTTGTCCCTCCAGTCGTCATTTCCATCCTGCCCATTGGCAGGCACAGGACACCTTGGCTGAAAGAGCCAAGGGCAGTGCTTACACTGCAAATCACTAATGAGTTGGGCTTCCAGCCGGGTTTCTCCCTCCTGGGGCTTCCTGTCTGCAGGGCCGCTGCAGATGACTGCCTGTGCCCCCTGCACGGTTGTAAGCCCGCAGCTCGGCCACAGTTCGAGCCCGCACGGCAGCTCGCTCTGTGCTGGGTGAGGCAGTGGCTCTGACGCCCGGGGGCTGGGGCGGGAGCTGGGACAGAGGCTGGCACCATCGCAGCCCCGCCGTGGGTGACCCCACCCCTGGTTCCCATGTGGGTGCTGGAGGTGTCTGTGTACCCCAGGGTCTGGAGGAGGGGATGGGACCTCTCCTTCATCCCTGGGGACCCTCGGGGCCGACCAGGTCTGCCTCAGCCCTTTCCCGCACACTCCTGTGCACGTGGCTTCCACCCCTGCTCACTGCCGCCAGCGCCGCTGGGGCAGACAGCTCCTCCGCAGGGACAGGCTGGGGTGCAAACCCCCGCGCTCCCTGAGAAAGGGGCAGAGGGGGCTGGCACGAGGTCATGGTAGGGAGCGAGCCCTGGCATCAGCAGCTGGCTGGGTGCTAGGCACTCCCTGCGGCTGGCAGCGCCCACCGTGCTGCGGCGCTTCGTGTTCCCACATGTCACTACCTTGGCTGGGCCTGAGCGCTGCTGCCTTCACTTCTGGGGCCGGGCCGCTGCCAGTCAGGGGGTCCCACGGACCGTCCTGGGGCTGCTGTCCCGCTTCACCGCCCTGCACCTGGGAGCGACGGGCTCCGCCCGCCCAAACACTGGGATCTGGGAGGAGAGACCGCCACCCCAACCCACAGACGCTGGCAGCAAAGGGCACCAGGACGTGCCTGTGCGGGGCAGCTGGTTCTGCAGCCTGCGATGGTGTCACTGTCGCCCCAAACATGACACATGCCTGCAGGGCTTGCCCTGGTTGCTTCCGGCCACCCTGCGCAGGCAGCAGAGCTGCAGTTGCAGCCACGTGTGTTCTGCTTCCCCGGGCCTGAGCAGGCAGCATGGCTGCCCCAGGCACGCACACAGCCACATGCGTGCCCACACGGTGCACACACACACTCATGTCCATGCACACCCACCTAAATGCATTGTATGCACAGACACACATGCCCCCGCGTGCACACAAACACATCGGCACACTTGTGTGCACGTACACCCCACCTGTGCACACCCATGTGCATGCACCTCCCTGCCTAAATTTGCACACACGTGCGTATGCCCATGCACGCTCCCCCATGTGCACACCTGCAGGCACGCACACCGCATGCACACATGCATGCGTGCTCATCCATGCACATGTGCACCCACATGTGTGCACGCCCAACATGTGCAACCCCCCTGTGTGCAGCCCCATGCGTGCACCCCTGTGCCATCTCTCCATGGGGCTGGAAGCAGGGCCCAGCTGAGCCAGCACTGGCAAAGGCAGGAAGAAATCCCCTGAACAAGGTTCCCCCCCAGGCATCTGAGGCTTCCCCTGCCCACCCTGGATCCAGATGTGTGCCCAGGCTCACATGGCCATGTCCACTCCTGCCGCAGGATCAGTCTGGCATCCCCAGTGCTGCGCCTGCCGGGCTGTCCCCATGCCTGTTGTGTGGCACCGGGTATCCCCGGTGCTGCAGGTCACCCTCACTGCCTCCTGCTCCAGCATTTCTTAGCCCCTGCCACCCCGTGGGTATCCCCATCTCCAGCCTCATCCCCCTCCGCAGGCTGCAGCTCCCCCATGTCATCGTGGCTGGAAACCGCTCCTGGAGTCCCAGCTGTGCTCAGCCTCGTGTTTGGGGGTTACTTTGGGGGTGATCCTGCTAATGGTAAAACCACTCCAGGTGATAGTGGCACGGAGGGGATGTGGTGCCCTGCAAGGACACCCAGGAAGTCTGCATGGTGGCCGCAGGGCGCATGGGCGCAGACATGGCAGAGGTGGGCGGGGGGGATCTGTTGGGGTTGGGCCCTCCCCAGGGACCCCTCGTGGGGAGGGTGGGACAGTGAAGGGGACATGCCGAGGGGCCCATGGGGTGGGAGCCGGTGGGGACATGCCAGCGGGTGTCCCCTGGGACAGGCACCTTCGCTGGGGAAGACCCGGCATTGCTTGTGCTTGTGGTTGTGCCTGGCGGGCGATTGCCCATCTGGGGGTGTAGGGGGCGCCCACGGGGCCCTGGGGCAGGCAGGCAAGGCAGAGGGTGCTATGGTGAGGAGGGACTGGGGGGACACCCAGTGTCAGGGGGTGCATGGCCCGTGGCACACTGGGCAAAGGAGGGGGCTCAGAGCCCCCCCCGAGGCTACTCAGGGCACCAACCTCTAGCACCCAGACCACAAATGGCCAAACTGGGGGTTCTGCTCCCCAGCTTTGTGCTTTGGAGCAGCAGCTGAAGGGGGCGAAGGCTGTCAGAGCCCCCCGCTCCTCTCTGCAGTGTTCAGCATCGCTGGGAGCTGCTCCCCCACACCAGTACTGTGGCACAGCAGCCCCAGTCTGGCCACAGAGGGGGATTCTCTGCTGGCTCATCACTTTAGGCCCAGAGCACGTGAGGCTGGGAGGGGTCACTCATTGCAGATGTTCCCTGGGAGAGCGAATGTGGGTCCATGGGTCCGCATGGGAATGGGGGCTGCCCCTAGGCAGGGACCCCAGGCATCCCTGCTTCTGCCCCAACACTTCATTTGTGCTGCCTGAGCTGGCCAAAACCCAACCCTGCAGCCACCCAGGCTGGAGCCCGCTCGCGGCTGGCAGGGACGAGGATGGGGATGGGGATGTGACCCATGGTGGCTCCCGGGCGCTGCTTGCCCCAGCCCAGGGGCTCCCCCCCGGGTCCAGGCAGGGCAGGCAGCAGACAGAGCCTTTGCAGAAGCCAGGTTTGAGCCTGAAGTGGCTTCACCCGAGATGCTCAGCTGCTTCCCCCCTGCAACTCACAGCCTCCCCTCTGACAGCGAAGCAGCTCCAGCCAGGGCACGGAGGGGCCAGCGCCGGCAGCCCTGAGCCCATGGGTGGCAGGGGCTGAGGCAGAGGGTCTGACCGGGGGGGATGAAGGCAGCTCGGGGCGGCCCCTCTCTGGGAATTGGGTAACCTTGTTTGGCAGGAGGGAGCAGGGCTATTTATAGCTGGGCAATGGCCGAGCCATACAAGGGCAGGAGCATCCTGGGGGTCCGCTCCCAGGTGTCCCCCCCGCTGCTGGTGCCAGGGACCCCGGCACCGCTCAGCACAGATGCCTGCCAGCCAGGAGCGATGCTGCAGGGAGCCGTGACCGAGCTGGCCGGGGGGCAGGGAGCGCCCCCCCAGTCTGCTCCAGGAGGCAAAGGGGGTCCCCATGCCCAAAAAGCTGGAGTCCCTGTGCTGTGCCAAGCGGCATCCTGGGGTGGGCAGTATCCCCTATCCCCAGCTGGGGAGAGCCCCCACTCCCAGCCGCATCGCGGGCAGGGCCCATGCAGGCAGGCGTGGGCAGGACTGTGCCTGTGCTGGGCTGAGCAGCGCTCGCCTCTGCCAAAAGATGCTCCTGGAGCTGCCGGGCAGGGCAGGACTGGCCGGGCACGGCGGGGTCGTTGAGCCTCAGTGCCTTCCCTCGGGATGGCCTGGGGCAGCTGGCAGTCTCCTGTCTCCATCCTGACCCGCTGCCTCCCCCCCGCAGTATGGCATCGTGCTGGACGCCGGGTCCTCCCACACAGCCATGTTCATCTACAAGTGGCCTGCAGTCAAGGAGAACGACACCGGGGTGGTCAGCGAGCACAGCATGTGTGATGTGGAGGGTAAGGGCTGTCTCAGTCCCCAGGGGCCAGCAGCAGGGGCTGGCACATCCCCTGTGGCCAAGGCACCATGATGATGTGGATGCCCCTGCCGTGCCCAGCTGCCTCCCTGAGGAGGCACTAGCGCAGTGAGGTGTTATAAGGGGTCCAGCTCTGTTTCCAAAACTTCCCCCATCTCCCCCAAGGCCTGCAGCCCTGCATGCCTGTGGTTTACCTTTTCCTGGCACCCATAGAACCACTAGGAAACAATTCAGCTCCTTGCCTAGCCCCGCAAGGAGCAAGGGATGGTTTTCCACGCTCTGTTTCAGCAACCTTTCCCCAGCTGTGAGCTGGTGGGGATGCGGCGTGGGCAGGGGGATGTGGCTGGACTCTGAATGGCTCCATGCCCACAGAAACCTGCAGCGCCTGCCTTTTGAACAGCCAGGGGGGGGCAAAGCCACCCACCGAGTGTCTTCCCACCACCTGCAGGGATCAATGCTGTTTCCTCTCCACAGGTCCTGGCATCTCCAGCTACAGCTCCAACCCTCCGGCTGCTGGGACAAGCCTGGTGCACTGCCTGAACCAAGCTCTGAGGGACGTGCCCAAGGAGAAGCACGCAGGCACCCCGCTCTACCTGGGTGCCACGGCTGGCATGCGCCTGCTCAAGTGAGTGCTTGCCCCAGCCGTGCCACCCTGCCATGCCCTGCTGTGCTGCCCTGCCATACCCTGCTGTGCCACCCTGCCATACCCTGCCATGGCCACCCTGCCGTACCCTGCTGTGCCGCCCTGCCGTCCCACCACCCATGGCAGGGGTGCAGGACAGCTGCGATGTCTCCCCTTTGCTGGTCTCCAAACCTTCCCAACTGCCCAGCTCCGTGCCCCCTGCAGAGGTGCTCCTGCCTTTTGGAGCAGGGGATGCTCTCAGGGCACAGCTGGCACATCCCTGGCTGGGAAGGGGCTGGCGTGGGGCCAGCACTGGGATTACCCACACAGTCTTTTTGGCTAGCTAGAAGGAAAGTCCCTCTGCACCCATTGCAGGCTGATGGGACACAGTGAGGATAACTGCCACCTGAAAACCCGCAGAGGAGGGAGCTGTGACCCCCTTGCCACAGGGTATGGCTCAGGAGGAGGGAGCTCACCTCCATCCCTGCCGCCTGCCTCCTTCTCCAGCAGAGACAAGGGGAATTAGCTGGGGGTTTTGGGGTACGCAGGCAAGGACCCAGCTGCCCCCTTGTCCTGGAGCCCTGGCCGGGCCCCGAGGGCTGTGTGGGCAGCAGGGGCTCCGCTCACAGCCCCATCACAGCCCTGCCACTCTGCCCTCTTGCCTGGCCCGCAGCATCATGAACCTACAGGCTTCTGACGCTGTCCTCAGCGCCGTGGCAGCCACACTGAAGTCGTACCCCTTCGATTTCCGGGGGGCAAAGATCCTGTCAGGGGAAGAGGAAGGTGTCTTCGGCTGGGTCACTGCAAACTACCTCCTGGAGAACTTCATCAAGGTGGGCAGGGGATGGCTGTGGTGGCCAGGCTGTCCTGCAGCTCATCACATCCTTATGCCTGCTCTTGTCTGCCTTGCTCAGCGTGCGTGGCTTGGGGAATGGATCCAGCCCCAGAAGAAGACCGTGGGGGCCATGGACTTCGGGGGCGCTTCCACCCAGATCACCTTTGAAACCAAGGACACCATTGAAGACCCCAGAAACGAGGTGATGCTGAAGCTGTATGGCCAGGCGTACAAAGTGTACACCCACAGCTTCCTCTGCTACGGAAGGGACCAGGTCCTCAAGAGGCTGCTCTCAAAGCTCCTCCAGGTACCACGTGTGCTCAGTGAGGATGCTGGCTGTCACCACCCTGTGGTTGTTGCACCACTTGGCCAGAGCCAAGATGTCCTGAGTCATCTCAGGATACTTGTGACAATTGCCAGCTCTGTGTCCTGCTGCTCCAGCTCCTCCGCATCTCCCTGGCAGGGAAATGGAGGCAGGCAGGCAGCGGTGCCAGGGCTGCTGGGGCTATGGCATGGCTCATGCATCCCGTGTGTTGCTTCTCTGGCAGGCTGAGCGCTACCAAGCAACCGTCTCCCATCCCTGCTGGCCCACGGGCTACCACAAGAGCCTGTCACTGAGCAGCATCTATGACAGCCCCTGCACAGAGAAGGAGAGGCCCAGCCTTGCCCTCAACACCACTGTCAATGTGGTTGGCACCGGGAACAGGAGTCTCTGTGCTCTGCACATCAGCAAGCTCTTCAACTTCACTGCCTGCTCCTTCTCCCGCTGCTCCTTCGATGGCATTTTCCAGCCGGAGGTTTCGGGAAACTTCATCGTAAGTCCTGACGTGGAGCAGGGCGGTGGCCTGGCTGCTGGGTGCACAGGTGTCTAGGGACGATGCCCAGCACCACATGGCAGCAAAGCCAGGCCCCCATCCCTGCAAGGGCAGTCACTTTTGCTCACCACACACAGCTGTCGGAGCAGCTGTTTGCAGCAAGAGGGTTTGCTCCCAGCCTGTCCCACAGCTGCCTCCTTTCCTCCATCAGGCCTTCTCTGCCTTCTTCTACACTGTTGACTTCATCCAGACGGTGATGGGGAGACCCGTGCACTTGCCCAGTGACTTGAAGGATGCTGCCACGACCATCTGTGCCACCAGCTGGAGCGAGGTGGGCACCTCGGGCACGGCACGGGGAGAGGGCCACTTCGTCTGGGGCATCAGACCCCCCCTTGGAGGGGGCTGGGTGTCCTGGCACCCATGGAGCAGGGGGAGGGTGGGTGACGGCTCCCACATGGGACCAGGAGAGGCTCAGGTGGGTATGCGCAGCACCTTGGCCAGCCAGATGCAACCACACAGAGCTTCAGGCCACAGAAACAAAGCCCGGACCCTCTTGGCTTGACCCCTTTTCTCTGTCCCTCCATGCATCCCGCCCAGCTGCTCCAGAAAGCCCCTAAGCTGGAGAAGAGACTGCCGGATTACTGCGCTGTCAGCATGTTCGTTTATTTGCTCACCACCAAAGGCTACAACTTCAACAACCATTCCTTCCCCAAAATTGCCTTCCAGAAGAAGGTGGGTAACATCAAAGCACATACCCATCCCATGGTATCGGTTTGGAATTAGGCCAAAGAGCCTGGCAGGAGACACGATCCCACACCAAGAAAGAGCCAAGCAATGTGAGGGAAGATCTTGGCAACAGGGGCAGGATGGGACTCCCAGTTTTTGATTGGATCTTCTGGGAGATGGAAAAAGAAATGAGCTGAGCTGATGGTAGGGTGGTCATGGAGTCAGGTCCTCCAGTCCTTTCTTGCCCTCAAGACACCAACCATCTCAAACAACTCTTTGCTCAGGCTTGTTGGGAAGTTATCTCAGGGCAGGATCCCACCTTTGCCAAGTGCCCTCACCTGCCCGAGCCATGAGATGGGCAGCGAGATCAGGACTGGCCTGAGCAGACAAGATCCAGTGCCCACTGGATGAGCCCAGCTCAGCACAGGGTGGTCACTGCTCCGTCCTGGGCTGGCTGGACCCATGGGCAGGTGCTATGGACTCCCCACACCCCTCTCCTCCATTGGGCTGACACCAAGGTGGTCCCTGGAAGGTCCCTTGAGGCCTGTGGAGCTGAGGTGCTGGGGGTGGTGACCACGCCATGCTCTTTCCACAGGCAGGAGAAACCTCCATCGGCTGGACTCTGGGCTACATGCTGAACCTCACCAACATGATCCCAGCAGAGAAGCCCTCCTCTCACAAAAGCATGCTATACAACTACTGGGTCTTCCTCATCCTGCTCTTTGTGGTCACCACCCTGACATCTCTCGTGACTGCTGCCTGCATGCTCCGGCGCAGCAAGTCCAGTGCGATCTAATGGCAGGGACAGGGTGGGCCTTGTCCGCAGGACCCAGCTCCATCCTTCCCGCTGGAATCTCCGTGGCCTGACCACTTGGGATGCGTCAAGTGCTCGGAGATGTCCTCCTCCGATATCTGATGCTGCCTGTCCCAGAAGTAAAGCCATCCCTTTTGCCCTCTCCTTGCTGTCAAGCTGCAGAAGGGGGGGCAGAAGAGGACCATGGCCCCTGCAGGAGAATGGCTTTGGGGTTTCCCCGTGCTACTCACAGATGGACCCCGGAGCAGGCTCAGACCTGGGGCATCTTTCTGCCACCAGACCTGGGCTGGACTGGGCCAGTAAGTCCAGATAAGAGCAGGATTTATTCTCATGTGCATGGGCGGGGGTGATAATACTACGCTAGCCCTTAGAGCTGACCTCCCTAGCCTGTCCCCGGAGCATCAGCGCTGCCTCCCAGGGAGCGCTGGGCATCCCCTGCAGCCCATGCTCTCTTCCTGGACTATGCACAAACCCCACTGACCTTCCTGAGGGCCAGATCTTGGCCTGGGCTTGCACCAGCCTCAGCACAGGGTCTTGGGGCAGGGGCTTAGCAGCAACCAGATGTGGGCAGCAAGCAGCTTCCCAGGTCCCACTTCAGCAACCAGACGCGGTGCCTTCCCCATTCCTGTGGTTCCTAAGCCACACTCACCCTTGCCACAGCCGGAGTCCCCTCTGTCCCCCCAGCAATGGCACAAAAGCCCTTGTGGCTCCCTGGTACACGGCCACACCAGTGCACAGGCACTGGGCTCACTGCAGTAGTGGGGCTTTTGTGCTGCTTTAGATTTGAGCCCTGCATCACCCATGCCAGGCAGCTGGGAGGAGGCTCCTTCCCTTCCAGTTGAGTAAGAAAGAGCTGGGACATGCAAACATGCAGAAGGTTTGGTTTTGTTCAGTTGTCGTTTTTATAATCAGAAATAAATCTTTGTAACCACTCCTGTGTCGCTGAGGCTCCTGATCAGCAACAGGCTGACCGAGCCTGGCTGTCCCACAGGGGTAGAGCTGCTGATGGGGTCTACTCGGACACAGCCGCAGGTCTGGCTCTGCCTGAAGGTCTCAATCCCTTGCAGCCTGCCCAGTGCTGAGACACCATCGTGGCTTTGTGTGCTCTACCAGCCTGGAGAGCCCCCCAAGATGGACAAAGGTGGGCTTGAAACCCCTCTCCAGACTCAGGCCCACCCAGAGGTGGAAGTTTCGACCAGCCGCAGTTGCGAAGTTGAGCCTTCCCAAGCGCTAGCGGTCGGTTCAGCCACCCCCAGGGTGCGAGCAGGCAGGGCTCAAGCTGACTCTGCCCCATGCATTCACCGCTGTGCTCACGGCCACAGCCTCCACGCAAGGAAAAGGCGTTGGGAGCCTCTGTTCTCAGGGGCCGGGTCTGGCACCCAAGCAGGGCAGGAGAGCAGCCCGCAGGGTCAGCACTTTGTCTGTGCCGTTGCTGGCAGCTCAGCCACCGCGGCACGCATCCAGCTTGGGGCCTGTCCTGACCTGCCAAGCCTATCTGGAAAGAGCCTCCTGCCCTACCACGTTCCTCCTCACACCCCAGGAGAGGAGCAGCTCTAGTGGCAGCCGCAGTTTCTCACTGCCCTCCTTGCTCTTGCAGGCAGCACAAGCACAAGCTTCCCGCTCCGGCTGAGCTCCCAGTAACACTGTGCTTGGCTTCACCCACCGGGTCCCCACAGCCACTTCGCTTTTGGCTGTTCTGGTGGCTGCTCCCCATCCCTCCGCACAGCCCCAGTGTGACGCCAGTTCAAGTGATGTTCTGAGCCCCCAAACCCAGCTCCTTCCCCGGGCCCCTCGTCTCCCCAGCACTGGGACACCCTCCCGTGGCGAGGCTCCGGGACTGTCTCCAGCTCTGACACGGTTGGAGCCATCTGAGCTCTGAAGATGAAACGCTGCTGCTCTGCTCCAAGAAACCAGCTGGCTTCCAGAACACGGGCTGGGTTTTCCCTCCTGTGAAATTCCGCTGCAGCTGAATCAGCGCTGGAGATCCACCAGGAGCGGCCGGTTTGCCCTAGTCAGGACCCGGAGTTTGCTGTTAGGAAAAAAGTGAAGAATCTTCCCATGTGCCTCTCTGGATGCGTGGGATTCGAGACAGGCCCGTTCCTTTGCCAGCTGGTTACAGATCTGGATGGGTGACATGCCCCAAGAGCAAGGTGGGGACTGCACAGAGGGGCTCTGGGCACTCGTGCACCCCCTTTGCGGCAGAGAGGGCACCCCAGAGGCCATGCAGCTGCAGGGCTCGTCTCACGAGACAAACAGCACACAGCAACAGCTCTGCCCCCTCGCACCTTAGCCCAGACCCGTCCATGCCTGCAGTCACTTCACAGCCCTGCGCTGTTGAACTGCGGGCGCTATGGCTGCAGAGGGACCAGAGCTCTCTGCTCCGACACTTACTGCACGGGCTGCCTCAGGGTGACGATTACCACCTGCACCCCAGCTCTTCCTGTCCCACCACCAGCTTTCCCTTTATCCACGTGTGCCTTCAGCTCTTTACTTTTATTGTACTCTCCGTGTGCAATGTGCAAAGGCCACATGGGAGGCAATGATCCCTGTGGTGCCTCTACCACGCTCCCACTGCAGGATCGACTCATCTGAGCTCCCGGGCAGTGCCATGGAGCCCACCAGCCTCACAGGCAGCACAGGCGCAGGCAGTCAGGCAGGTGGGAAGGGGCGAAGCAGGACACGAGCACGGTGCACTGTGTTCTGCTGGCTACTCCACCACATCCCCGTACTTGTTCCTCCTCACCAGCAGTGCCGTGCTCTCTCTGTCCTCTGGGCTGGGTGGATTTTCTGCAACAGGAAGGAAGAACAAGCTCCCTGGACCCCTGACTATCCCAGTGTGTCTTCCAGGGGCAGCAGAGAACCACAGAGCCCTGGTGAAGCGTTAAAGCCTCTTCAGCTGGGTCCAGCTTTGGGAGCTCAAGGTTACCAGTGGGAGAAGGCAGCAAGCAGCCGTGGGAACTGCCCAGCAGTGGCTGTCCTGGTGCCCCTCCAGCTCTGCCCACTCTTCAGAGCAACCGAGGTGCGGAGAGGTTTACTGCCTCCCTCCATCCCTTACTCTATTCCTCCGCTTCCAGCAAACAAGCCCCTCACACTGGCTCTCCTGAATCCACAAAGCAGGAAGGGCAGCCGGCAGAAGGGAGCGCTCCCACCCCATGCCACCAGCCTTGCTCAGGTACCTGCAAGCGCCAACAGTGGGCCTGGAGCACTGAGGGACACGGGAACCACATGAACAGGCAGGGAGCTCTGGCCACCCCAGGCGCCTGCTCCCATCCCTCAGCTGCGGGGTGCCAGCGTGGGACTTACACAGGGATTTTGGCAATGACAGAAACAATCACCAGCTTAATTATGAGGTGGGAACAGCAAACTGTTACAGCAGGAAAAAAACAGGCAGGACAAGCCCAGGGAAAGCAGCACGGAGAGATGTGAACGTACCTGCGGGCTGAGCCACCCTACCAGCCACGGCAAGCTCCTCTGGGGACTTGCCTGTCTCCAGATAAATCCAGAAGTTGGAGCATTTCTGTGTCTCAGCTCTGGTTACCACATAGCTGGCGAGGGACCCTGCGGCTGGAGACACCACGATGCTCCCGAGAGCGCTGGCAGCAAGGGCAGCAGGGGGGAAAGCACCCACTGGCCTCTGAGCTGCTGCAGCTGCCTGTGGGCCGCCCCTGAGCCCCCCCAGGGCCGTGGGCAGCGGGGATGTGACAAGAGCCGGGGGAAATCCCCCACACTAAGGGCAAGCAGCCCCTTCTGCCTGCACTGCGGCCCTGCTCCTGACCCCCGCCCCGAACGCAACCGCGGGGGCAGGGGCCGGGCAGGGCCGAGCGCTCACCCCCAGCCAGCAGCAGGCTCCACTGCAGGCTGTACGGCAGCTTCTTGTTCACCAGCTTCTGCACGGCGAAGGCTGCTCCGCTGCCTGCCGAAACCCGGGGCCCAGGCGCCATTATCGGCCACGGCCGCCGCCCGGGCCGCCCCCCTCGCCCCGCTGCCAGCAGCCCCCGGGGGCGCCGGGCCCGGCCGTACCTGCCAAGAAGGCGCCGATGCCCTTCATGAAGGCGTGGGACTGGCAGGCCGCGTACTGCTGCAGCGCCTGCGGGGACACGCTCAGCGCGGGGCCCCGGCGGCTCCCAAACCCGGGGCCCCGGTGCCCCCACCCCAGTCCCCCCGGCCCCCGCAGGGCGCACCGGGTGCTTGGCGGCCACGCTGTCCTCCACCCGCCACAGCCCCAGGTTGACCATAGCGAGACTGGCGGCCCCGGTACCGGGAAGGGTCCCGTGCGCGGGAAGGGCCCTGTGCGCGGGAAGGGACCCCTGTCGGGGAGGGCCCATGGCCTCCGCCCGCCCCTTCCGGCGCTGCCGCCATGGGGGAGCCGGTCGGGCCGTTCCACCTGCTGCGGACTGGGCCGGGCCGGTTCCTCTGCTACTGCCGCCCCGGCCCCGGCCCCAGCGGCACCGTCTAGTGAGTGCGGGGCCGGGGCCGGGGCCGAGGCCGAGTAGCCCCGGCACGGCCTGAGCCGCTGCCTCCCGCAGTGTGACGGACGCGCTGGAGGTCTGGGCCGGGGAGCTCGGCGCCCGCCCGCCGCTCAGCTGCGTACGTACCAGGCCCGGGGGCGGCGGGGGGGCCCGGGGGCGGCGGGGGGGTACGCCCGGGCCGGGCCCAGGGACGGCCCGGGGGTACGCCTGGGCCTGGCCCGGGGGCCAGGGAAGGCCGCCTCGGGACGTGTACCCTCTCCTCCTCAGCGGTGCCCGCCGGAGGAGCACGGCACGAAGCTCAGGTGGGTGCCGCAGCTGCGGGGGCCCGGTCCCTCCACCCAGGGCCCTGCTGACCCCGGCCTTGCCCACGCAGGGAGGCCCTGGGGCGGGGGGCCGCCTCGCTGAGCCTGGGCGAGGGGAAGGCCACGCTGCAGCTGCGGGAGGAGGCCGGGTGCTCGGCCCTGGATCTCCACAAGCTCCCCGTCGCCGAGGCGAGGAGCCAGCTCCAGGCGCTGGTGTTCGGCATGGCGGGGCACATCAAGAGCCTGGAGAGACGCCTGGAAGGTCCGTGGGGCGGTCGGCAGGGGGTAAATGCAGGAGAAGGGCAGGCAGCTCCTTGCCACACTTGCAGCATCCTCCCCCACCCAGAGGTGCCCCAAGTGATCCAGCTCAGCCAGCAATGGGAGAAGACTGGGCTCCCTGGCCTCATCCCAGGTGGCTTCTCCTCACTGGTCCTGGGTGGGCTGGGCAGCAGAGCTGCTGCCTTCCCTTTGCTGTTTGGGCTGGCTGGTTCCCAAAGCTGGCTGGGTCTGCACCTGACCACCTCAGGCAGAAGAGATCCCGCATGGGACCAGAGGACGCGGTGTTGCACCTCTGTGCAGAAACACAGCCTTGTCTCCATGGCCAGCACCACACCATCATCTCTGTGTGTGGCAGTTGCCTTACAGAGGTCTCTGGTTTGGGAGTCTAGGAAGATCCTGGGGCAGCAGCAGCAGCCCAGGTGGGAGTGCTGGGAGGAGAATGCGGCTGAGTTTGGCTGTGGAGAGGTAGAGAGCTTCCTGGGGAGGCCTGGAGGGCTGCATGCCACTTCGGGGTGGGTTGTCACAAGCTCTGGTTCCTCTCAGCAGTGGTGGAGACGCTGGCACCTTCCTGCAGCCCTGAGAAGAATGCTGCCTGGAGCCAGCAGCTCTTCCTGCCAGGTAGGCAATTGCCAGGGGGCACCTCCCTGGTCCTGCTGTTTGTTTGCCTTCTTCTCCCCAGGAGGCTGCTGGTCCTGTGTTCCTGTGCTCTCAAGGCACTCTGAGTCCCCTCGGCTGTGGCTGCTGTCAGCCACCCCACTGGTCTGGTGACCTTCCCAGCACAGAAGGGGCCAGGGCTCAGCATGGTGGCTCTCTGGGTGTCTGGGATGCTCTGTGTTCAGGTCAGATGCCAGGCGTTGCCAGGCAGGTTGCTCGCTATCCCTAATCCCTGTCAGGATTCACTGCTCTTCCAGACTGGGGGCCGTGACAGGTCCATGGCTCCCGCTCCTTTGGGAGAACAGACCAGGCTTGGCCCTTCCTTACCCACCATGGATCCTGGGCCAGCCAGGCTGGGCTGCTGGAGGCTCACCCTGGGCATGGGGGGCTTGCAGGGCTGCCAAGGCAACTAACTGAGCTTTTTGTAATCCCTGTCCTGCCTGTCTCTGACTGGGGCAGACCCCAGCCCCAGGAAGAACAGGGGCGCTGGCTTCGCTTTGCCGTCCAAGAGGAAGATCCCGGGAGAGTCTCTCATTAACCCTGGCTTCAAAAGGTAAGTGCTGTCTCCCAGGCCCAGTGCTGGGGCTGGGCTGGGCTGGTGATCCATGGACTGTAGCTGCATGGGAGCAGTGTGTGGAGCTTTGGGCTGCAACGCTCTCCCATCTCCTTCTAGCAAGAAGGCACCATCTGGAGTGGATTTCGAGGACTCCTGACCTGTGCTGCCCTGTCCCCAATGACAACCGTGTATGTGGCTGGTGGAGGAGATTTCACTGCACCTTGGGCCGGCGCAGCCCCCTGCGCCCAGGGAGGCGGATGGGGCAAGCAGGACCCAGCAGGCTGGAGCCAGCGCCTGGCAGGCCTGAGCAGGAAGCAGAGCTTCAGCTGCTGCAGTGGCAGGGCCTCTGTGGGAATCAGATGGGGCAGGGGTGACAGAAGTGGTGGCTTTTTTCCTTGCAGCTCTTCCCTGCTGGCAGGGGCCACCTCTACCTCACTTGCCATGAATTGGTGGGGTTTTTAAAGAGCTTTTATATCCCCATGTAATGAAAAGATTGCATGTGCTTAACTTATTGCCAGTAAAGGTGGTTTTAGACAGCCGGTCTCTGGGGACCGTGGATGTGTCGGTCCCCTCTGCCTTTCCTTTGCTCAGGAACCCTGTGGCCAATTTCAGCTGAACCTGGAGGCTCAGGGGCTCAGAGGAGTTTGCTTTCCTGTGGGGGGTGAGTGAGCGGTCAGAGCCTCCCCAGGCCCTGGGAGAGCGGGGAGAATGGGGCCAGCCCTTGCTGGGCACTGGGAGAGGACTGGGAGGCCGGTGCAAAGTCCCGAGAGGGAGGAGAGCTGCTGGGGCTGGTCACCCCAGACTCACACTTGTCTTGCTCACAAAGCCTTTATTGATTTCCAAAAGCTCTGATACATGGCTTGAACTTGCCCCGCTTCACCCCCATCCCTCTCCCAAATCTGCTCCTGAGAGCTTCCTATCAGTGGGTTCTGGGGTGCGATGGGGGCTGGGCCGCCTCCACTGCCTGCAGCATCCCCCCATCCAGTCCCTGGGGCGCAGCCGTGGCTGTGCTGGTTCCCCTCACCCAGTGCAGCTCCTCGGGGGCATCTCACGGTGTCTGCTGCCCTGGTACAGCATGCTCCCAGGAAGGCGGCAGGACTGCCTGCTGCAGCATGCGGCCCTCTGTGCCCCACAGCCCCCTGCTCTGCCTGCCCTTGCCCTCGGCATTGCCCAGCTTTGGCACAGACGGTGCCTGTGGCTGCGGCGCCCTTGCACCCATCCTGATGCATGAGGGACAGGACTGCAGGGCAGGTTGAGGGGGTCCTGGCCGGGCACAGAGGGTGTCACAAGAGGAAAGAACACGTTTGTGGGCTCAGTGCGATGCAGATTGCTGCCGGCATCTCAGGAAATTCGCGTGCCAGAGGCACAGCTCGTGCGCTTTACCCTCCCCAGCACATGCAGGCAGGACTGTGGTGGTTGCAGCAGGGCTGGGGCGGGCGCTGGCCCCCTGCCCAGCTGGGCACATGCCCGGCTCACTGCGGCGACCGGACCACGGAGCGATAGGCTTGTATGATCTCCTCGCTGTTGGGGCAGGTGTATTTGAATTCCTTGGTTTCGCTGGCGCTGTTGAGGTAGCGCCACACGCCCCTCAGGTCTGGGGGGATCCCGAAGCGGCGGTAATGTTGGCACACGACCTGTGGGCAGGAACGGGGTGAGCCCTGGCCCAGTTCTGCACGTGTGGGGTGTGCCAAGGAGGGCCCCATGGCTGATGGGAGGGGGTTCACAGGCAGGAGCCAGCCAGGAAGGGTGGCAGAGGCCAGGGGACATCCCTGGCACTGCCTGAGACAAGGGGTGGCACTCAGCAGGGATGCGGAGGAGTGAGGTCTGTGGGAAGGCACCGTGCTGGGTCCTGGGGAGGGGGGTGCCGGGGGCACCAGGGTGAAACAGGGGTTGCAAAGGAGTGTGGGGGTTGCTGCAGGCACTGAGGGGGAGGTTAGAGCATAGGGCCAGTGGCATCGAGAAGCTGGGGCAAGGGGAAGGGCATGGCACTGGGATGCCCACGCTCACCTGAACAATGTTGAGCTTGGGCAGCAGGTTGCAGTCAGCTAACGTGAGCTGGTCCCCATCGAGGAAGCGGCGCCGGGAGGCCTGAAGGTGGGGGTCGTGGGCCAGCTCATACTCCAGGGGCGCACTCAGGTACTCATCCAGCTTCAGCAGGGCCCGCAGCAGGCTCCGCTGCAGTGCTGTGGGGAGGGCAGCAGCGCTGCTGGCTCAGCACAGCCCTGCTGCGGGCACAGGGACCTGCAGCTCTGCCCGGGCCTCCTGCCAGCCTGTGCCTGGGCAGTGCCTGCCCATGCTCTTCCCACCTCACACAGGCTGGTGCTTGCCCCTGCCCTCCCGAGCCCTGACATGGCCACACCGTTCTGTGTGAGGAGGGCAGTGCCTGGAGAGACCCAGCTGCAGGGGTGGGGGGGCTGGAAAGGCTTGGGGTGACCCAACCCGGCTTTGAGGTGGTGGCACCTGAGAGGTTGTATGGGGTGTCCCATTCCCCCGCCAGCTCCTTACCCTCATCCTGGGCAGGCACTGGGTTCTTGATGAAGGTGGAGAACTTGTGGAAGATGTCATTGCCAGCCAGGCTCGACTCCCTGTACTGTGGAACCAGGCTGGGGAACCTGCAGGGACATGGGTGCAGCTGAGGAAGGAGGCAAGGGCCGGCAGGCTCATGTGCTGCCTGTGCCCCCCCCCCCGCAGCCTGTCCTGCCCCTCTTTGGCTCCTTGCCCCCTCTCGGGGCAGCGCCAGTGACTGACGTGGGGGGGCCCAGCTTGTCCTCCAGGAAGTCCTCGATGGTGACGGTGTCGGTCTTGGGCTCGCCATTGTAGAGCAAAACGGGCAGCTGGGCGCCCGGTGCAAAGTCCTTCAGCACATCCAGCACCCTGTGGGAGATGAGGACAGATGCTGGTGCCCGGCTGTGCCCAGGGCACTGCATGCATGCGTGTGTATGTGTCTGTGTGCACTGGGCAAAGGGAGGAGGTGGTGCCCTCGGGCTACTCCTTGCCTCAGTGCGTGCCCATAGCAACTCTGCCCCAGAAAACGTCATCCCCCCCCCGCCCCCGACTTCCCTCAGGCAGCAGTGGGCAGCTGGGGGGTACAATGGGCTCCGTGCATCCCACAATGCCCACCCTTCACAGCCCTTCCCAAGGTGCTGGAGACCTACCACCCCCTGTCTGTGTGCCAGGGCTGACCCACCCGCCCATGGCCCCCCATGGCCCCATGGTGGGGGCACGACTCGCCTCTTCACATCCACGGTGGTGAGGGTGAAGGACACCCCTTTGAGCAGCAGCACCATGAAGAGTCGCTGGCAGAAGGGGCAGTGGCCCACGCTCTCCCCATCCTCGCTTGCCTGCGGGCCGACAGGGAGAGCTCAGCCGCTCAGCAGGGGCAGCGCAGCCCGGCAGCCCTGCTGGGTGTGGGGCAAGGGTGGCAGGGCACATGCCACCCCCCCCAGCCAAGCCAGGGCTGGCCACAGGCTGGCAAGCACTGCTGGCAGCCTGCAGCACCCACTATGCCGGGCAGGGCACTGGCCCCTGCCCGCTCCTGGGGCCTCCATGCCCCACCCCAGAGCAGCCTGCGTGGCACAGCGGGTGCTGGCCCTGGCACCCCTGGGGGAGCAGGGAGCCTCAGGCTGCCCCAGCCCCGCGATGCTGAGTGGGCTGGGGCGTGGGGGCAGTGACCACAGTGGCACCAGGGGCAGCTGTGGCAGCGGACAGCCCCCAGGTGCGATCCCAGGTGGGCCCTGTCCTGCCCTGCATAGCCAGACAAACTGCTACAGCCCGGTGGTGGCTGGGAAGGGCCCGGCAGGTGCAGGCAGGCATGGCGGTGGCCGGGCTGCTGGGCAGGGGGCCCTGGTTGCGGGGGGCACCCCAGCCCTACACCCTGTGCTGAGACCCCCCATGCCTGCGGGACAGGCAGCAGCATGCTGTGCCCTGGAGAGCCCCAAGCTGCCTGCTGCCTGCCCTCTGCCTGCCTGCTGCCTGCCTGCCCGCTGCCTTCCCGCGGCCACATCTAGGCACTGTGGTGAGCAGGGGCAGCCAGGCTGCCCCAGAAGTGCCAGGGTGGCCACCAGAGCTGCCCAGCAGCCTGGGGCACCCCAGGCCCCCCTCACCTTGACGAAGAGCTGGATTTGGGGTTTCTCGGCCATGCTGGATGTCGGCTGCTGGCTGAGTGGTGGTTCTGCCGTGAGTGCCCGAGCTGGAGCCGCAGCCCCTCCCAGCCCACATTCCTCCCTGGGGTGCTCCCGCTCCCACCCACGCCTGGCCCCACGGCACAGCTGGGGACGCCCTGCCGTGGGGCCCCAGCCACCGCTGCTGCCAGCCTGGGCCCAGCACGGCTGGCTCACAGCATCGCCAGCCACGGCAGCTCCTGTCTGGGCACCCTGCAGGGCTTTGCACCCCCAGCCAGCCCCACCACCCACCCTGGAAGATACCAAGCACTGGGTGCAGCCCTGTGTCATGCCCAGCTCCCTTTGCCCACGGCAGGTTCCTGCACCCCCACCCCAGGGCACTGTGAACCCCCTCAAGCCTTGCCCAGCACCCAGGCACCCAGCCCTGGCACTGCTGCCCATCAGCAACCATGCAGCCTTGCTGGCTCCAGTTATTATTTTTTATTTAAAACAATCATTATTTTCACATTTCATCTTTTTTTTGCTTGCAATGTACAGGCTCCTCTAAGGCGTCCCCACCCCTTGGGATGCCCCATGCCTGGGGCCGTGCATGGCACCGGCACTGTGCCCACGGCTGGTGGCCAAGGACGTGCAGAGGGAGGCGAGGTGGGAAGCGGGGGCCAAACTCAACAAAGCAAATAGTGTTAAGGCAGCGGCCAACCCTGCCCTGGGGCGATGCCTGCCCGCTCCCACCCCACTGCCACCCTCGGGGTGCCCCCTGCAGGGTTCATGCCTGTGGCAGCCTTGAGCCCAGGGTGGGGAGAGGCTGCTGTGGCCCCCCGGGCTGTGCAGGAAAATGCCCTGGGCACAAAAGCATTGCAGTTGGCTGTAGAAAGCCACAGGACATGGCAACAGTGGCATGGCAGTGGGTGGGGGCAGCTCTGCGGAGGGGAGGGCTTGGTGCCCTCCTGGAGCCCTGAGCAGGAGGGCAGTGGGATGGGCACGGGGCAAGGACAAAGCCCTGGCCAGAGCACAGAGCACAGCACCATGCCCCCCCGGGGGGGACTCCAAGGGTGCCATCACTGGGGTCACAGCTGGGGAGCCAAGGTGACACTGACACCCCCCCCCCCCCAGTGACAAATGGCTAACCCCAAGCTTGCCTGTTCCCCTGTGCCCACCCAGAAAGGCAGAGCATGCCCAAGAAGGGAGCAGGGAGAACCCCCGGGTGGGGGCTGCCCACCTGTGCCATCCGCCCCACCAGCCAGGACCCAGTATGCCATTAAAAAAAATATGGTCTGAAAAAATCTGAAAATAGAGCTTATCTCCCCCCCAGTTTCTCCCCTATTGAAAATACTGTATATTGTATCACAATCTATAGCAGGTGGCACACAGGGCTGGCGGGACTGGGACGCAATGTGCCCCTGAGTGGGGCAGGGCTGGCCCCACACTCCGCTCCCCCCACATGGCGTGCCGGTGCTGCCCACTTGCCGGCAGGCAGTAGCCGGGTGGGGGCCTCCAACTAACCCCATGCCAGGGAGGCAGAAAGGGCAGTGGGGCACACACAGGTGGCTCGGCCATGGCTGCTCCCCGGGAAGGAGGGTGGGGGGCTGTGCACGGTCTCCCCGGGGGGCTGCAAAAGCCTGGGGGCACGCAGGGGGTGGGTGGTCGGGATCAGCATCGCAGGCCCTGCTGTCACCCCACTGCTGGGCATGGCTGCGGGCTGGGGGGGTGCTGTCAGGCTGCGGGTGCCAGGCATGGCCCCATGGGTGACAAAGACAGCAGGACCCTCTACAGAAAGGAGGGGCACTGCTGGCCCAGGGGGTGCCTGGCCAAGGGGTGCCTGCTGCTGGAGCCAGTGCTGCTGCCAGCCCTGGTGGCGCTGTCAGACCCGCCACCTTGGTCCATCCTCCCCTCCCCACCACCCCGGCCTCCACTGCCAGGTTGTGCTGGCGCCCAGCTGGGCTTGTAGCTCAAGGCCACCACACTCCCAGATTCAAAAGCCATCCTGGGGTGCAGCAACACCTCTCCCAGTACCACCACTGACCCAACAATAAGAAACCAGTGCAGGTGGCTCCTGTACAGGGCCAGACGCTGAGCAATGAGTGCCAGGGCACGGGGAAAAGGAGGGTGACACAGCAGAAGGGCGGTACAGTGGCAGCGATGCCCCATGGTGGGGGAAGCGGGCGGTGAGGGCAGGGGCAAGGTGCTCTGGCAGAAGGGATGTGGTTGGGGGCAGAGGGGAGAAACAGCTGGTGCCAGTGTGTGAAATACCCTGTGAAATACCCCTCTACCCCGCCGTGTGCCCCTCTGCAGAGGCGCCACTGCTGGCCCAGGGATGGTGCCAAGCACCCAGCGCACACGTGGCAAGGCTGGGCAGGGCCAGTGTGGCCTGACCCCTCGGCTGGCAGCAGTGTGCGTGGGCAGGACACAGCAGCGGGGCTGTTTCGGGCAGGGTGGTGGTTGCCGGTGACATCCCATCGGTGACAGAAATCAATTGGGGGTGAAGCACCAGAGCTCCTGCCCCTGCAGCACCAGACCCCAAGCCCCCCACAGTGCCAAGGGTGAGCGCCAAGCAAGGGGTGATGGAAACAAGGCGAAAGCAGCCGTCCTTCCTCCGGCCCTGCCAGGCCAGGGACTGGGGTGGGGCCAGTGCTGGGGGAGCGGGGAGCGTCCCTGCGGCCCGGTGTCCCCAGAGGGGGCAAAACGTGGGTGTCCAACTGAAGGCACCGCTCGCAGGCCTCATCCCTGCCACAGAGCACGTGGGCCCGGCCGCACCGGTGCCCAGCTGCATCATTCCCTTCACAGTCTCTGTCTGTTGGCACACTCTGGCTGGGTGAGCCAGCCAAGGTTGGTGGCCCTCAGCACCACGCAGGGACACTGCCCCAGAGCTGAGGGGACAAGGGCCATTTGGCAGGCAGTAGCTCACAAGGTCCTTCCAGGCCGGTGCTGTACCCGCCATGTCCTCCCTGGCACGTGCCTCTGGCCACGGCAGCTCCACTCGACAGGGCAAAGGGAGGGGAGAGGCCAAAAGGGTTCGGTGGCTCCACAGCCAGGGGACATGGCTGCCCCCAGGGTCTCAGCACAGCGTGTCAGTGTTGAACGAGAGCTGAGCCTGCGGGCACAGAGACGGGCAGGGCTCAGGGGCTGGGCAGGGGCTGGCTCCAGCTTGGAGGGGAGCAGCCACCCCTCCCAGAGCCCCCCCAGGTCCCACCATGTCCCCTTCCCTGGGCAAGACCCAGTGCCGCAGCACCCAGCCCCAGTGCCCCATGGCAGGGACACCCAGATGGGGGGACAACCTCTCACCCTCTCCTCCTCAAAGCTGATGAGGCCTTCGTCGTCAGTCTCCAGGTCCTCCTGCTCCTCCACCACAAGGGCCCGCAGCTCCGTGGGGGCAGCCCGGGGGCGCAGCAGGCTCAGCACGCGCTCCAAGGGGGACTGCAGGGTGCAGCTGGGGCTCGTTTCCTGCTGCTCCAAGTTGTCACTTTGCTTCTTGGCAAAATTCACAAACACCTGGGGGAGAAGGGGCAGGAGGCTGCAAGAGACCCCCACGAGTACCTCCACCCCCCAGCCACTCCTCGCCTGCCATCCAGGCTGGAGATGGGCCCCAGCACATCCCACCAGGCTGTGGCCGCCACCATGTCCCCCATCTAGCTCCACCTCGTGTCCTGAAGGTGGTTTCTGCCAGGCACTTTTGCATGGCCACCCACCCCCGAGCACAGCCACCCTCGCTGGTGGCATCCAGCCACCCGTGCCATCCCTGGTCTCACATTGTCCAGCGTGGTCTGGCTGATGGAGTAGTCTTCAATGCCCAGCACATCCACCACCTGCTCCATCTTGCTGAAGACCTGTGCCAGCGAGATCTGGTCCGACTTCAGCTGGTACTGGGCCTTGGTGTGGTGCCGCTCCTGTGGGAGACAGGGATGTGACACCTCATGCCCAGACCCTCTCCCGTCACCCCGTGGGGGGGGTTCCACAGAGGTGTCCCTTGGGAGATGAAGGCTGCTTGTGCCCCGAGGTTGCGGATGGCAGGGGACGCCACTGCCACCACAGGGAGCTCACCTTGAGGACAGCCTCGGGGAAGTTGCGGTTGAAGAACCTCACCACCTCCTTGATGTTGAGGCTGGACTTGGTGCGCACCGTGATCATGTAGCCATCTCCAAATCTGCAAGGGGACGAGGGTGCCTGTGAGGACCTACCCCCTGCCTGCCCCTCTGTGGGGCAGGACTGACCCTATGGAAGGGGACGATGCTCTCCAGCAGCCACTGCACCTGCCCGAGTGAGCCCAGCCCCTGCCCACCCTCCAAAGCAGCACACACATGAAGGGCTGGCATCTCGCCACAGGTGCCACACCATCATTCTGGCATGGGGGCCCAGCCCTCTTGCCCCACAGTGCATGTGGGTGCTGGATGCTGGGCTCTTACCGGTTCTTCAGGTGCTGGATGCTGCCGAGACACTTGAGCCGCCCATTCACCATGATGGCCAGGCGGGTGCAGAGCGCCTCGCACTCCTCCATGCTGGGGAGACAGCGCAGGCTTCAGCAGGTGGCCACAGGGGGACAGTGCCAGGGGCCACAGCTGGGGCAGGAGGGGAGCCGAGCTCCCCAGGCCACCACACAGGTGCCGTGGCCCCAGCACTAGGGATGGGAAGGCAACAGAGGGTGTCCCGGGTTGTCTCTGCTCCCCACGCCCCTGCTGGGTGCCAGTCCCTGGGGATCAGAGCCCCCTCCCACCCACATAGCACCCCGGAGGCATCGCGAGAGCAGCCAGAACCCCCCCAGACCTGTGAGATGTCAGCACCACAGAGCGACCCGTTTTGATGACGTCCAGGATGAGGTTCCAGAGGAAGCGCCGTGCCTTGGGGTCCATCCCTGTGGTGGGCTCATCCTGGGGAGCAGAGAGCACCCTCAGGTTTGTCCACCCCTGGGGGGACCCCGCTGCCCCCATCCTATCCTGAGCCTGGCTTAGGACACCATCTCACACCCCAGGAGACTCATGGCGGAGCTGGGGGCAGGCGGCTCCTACCCAGGGTCATTTCTCCACCCTCGCCCAGCACCAGCCCCAGGGACCCAGGGCCAGGGTGGTAGAGCCTGGGGCGCACCAGGAAGATGAAGGCCGGGTATCCAATCAGCGCGATGGCTGTGGACAGCTTCCTCTTGTTGCCTCCGCTGTAGGTGCTGGCAGGCTTGTCTGCATACTTGGTCAGCTCCAGCTTCTTCAGCGCCCACTTGACCACCTGCAAGGCACAGGGGGCTGCCGTCACCCTGCCAAGGCCATGGGGCTGGCAGAGCTGGCAGCAGGCAGTGGGCAAGCAGTTGGGCTCCGCGGCACAGGCCAGCGGCCAAGTTGACCACAAGCAACGTGCCAGTCGTGGCCAGCCACTGGCATGGCCATGAGCATCAGTGGGGGCCAGTGAGTGCACGTGCCCAGCCCCAGCAGCCCCCGTGGGCATGCCACTGGGGTGGCAGTGCCGTGAGGGGAGCAGCACCAGCTCAGTCCCTGCTGGTGCCCAGTGATGTGTCATTCCCGAGGCACAGCGCCAGCCCTCAGGTGCTGGCAATCGCCCACCCAGAGCCCTACCCGCTCCTCATCCTTCCAGGGGATGCCGCGCAGGCGGGTGTAGAGCTCCAGGTGCTCCTGGGCCGTCAGCTCATCAAAGAGCGCATCAAACTGGGGGCAGTAGCCCAAGTTCTGCTGGACCTGCAGGAGCTCCTTCAGGATGCTGCGGGAGAGGACAAAGGGGCCATGGGGAGAAGGAATTGCTTTTTGGGAGCACCCTATTGCTCACCCCCCCTTTCACATGCCTTCATACTGGAGTATCATCTACCAGTAACCCACAATGGGTAGCCTTGGCCGAGAGGCAGTCACCTACCCAAGACAAGGGCTACAGAGTCCCCCAGAGCCACACAGGCAGACTCACGCTGCCCCGTCCTGGGAAGTCCCCAAGTAGACCCCATCCCATCCCCACCTGCCGGCCCGCCTGTGCCCCCCAACCTGTGCCTGTTAACGAAGGCCTCTCCACCCGTGGTGCTCTCGTCCCCCGTCAGCATCTTGAAGGTGGTGGTCTTGCCCGCGCCATTGACGCCCAGCAGCCCGAAGCACTCCCCAGGCCGCACGCCCACACACAGCCGGTCCACAGCCAGGATGCGTCCGATCTTGCGGGACTTGTACACCTGGTGGGGCAGGGGATGGGGGCTCAGCCTGCTGGGAGGTGCGTGGGACCCCCAGCCCCGACCCACATCCCTTGGATGGGACGGCTCCGAGGCGTCCCCTTGCAGCCCCAGCACATCCCCCACCACCGCTGCCCCGCTGCTGCACCTTGGTGAGATTTTCGATCTTCAGCATGTCATTGTCAGCGTCGCCACGCAGGACACGGTGCCGCTCGTTGGCCACATCAATGTCATCCTCGATAGGTTTGGTGGAGACGGGCAGCCGCCTGCAGGAGGGGATGCAGGGCAGGGTGGGGATGCAGGCATGGGAGCTGCCTGCCCGCATCCCCACCAGGGATGGGCAGGTCCCCAGCTCGCACCCACTGGAGGGGCAGCCTTGAACTAAGGGGTCCTGATGGCAAAGCTTTTCCCCCGGCCTGCCCCCTGCCTCCGGCCGCACTCACTGGGGCTTCCGGAAGAAGTTGTACTGGCACATGATGGTGATGAAGAAGCCGACAAAACCTTCGATTGTCATGGCAACGAGCCCCCGCGTCACGATGTCCCATTCGAAGGGTGATTTCATTTTGTCAAACTGCCCTGAGTGGGAGGAAGATTTGAGAGTGGCTGGGGACACTTTCCCGTGGGGACAACCTGGTCGTACATCTCGAGCTGGCCTGCGACAATCGCACTGGCCTGCTCCCATGTCCCCTCCCTGGCTGCAGCTGCCTGAGCAGGTGGGTCCTGCTGGCATCAGGCTGCTCACAACAAGGCTTTCCATTCATAGCATGTGTGCTGGTGAAACCGTCTTGCAACTTTTCAACCTCAGCAGGATAAATCAACCCAACTGAGCGTGGGTATGGGATGGATGTCAGATCCTGCCCCAAAACTGCCCTTCATGATGCCAGCAGCACCTGGATCATATACAGAAGCTGCGTGAGAAGCAGAGAGTAACAAGAACTTTTTGAGGCCAAGCTGAACCTGCGAGTAGCAAAAGGCTCATTTTGGCTGAGCAGCGCAGCCCCGCAAGCAAGAGACCATGTCCAGAAGGAAAGAGCCCTCGCTCCCATCCCTCCTATCACAGTATGGCCTCACCACGGCCCACCACAGCCCCACCATGCGTCCACCATGGCCCCATCACAGCTCCACCACGGCCCACCAGAGCCCCACCATGGCCCCATCACAGCCCCACCATGGTTCCACGATGGCCCCACCACAGGCAGTGTGTAACAGCAGCAGAAATGCACAACTTGGTCAGGGCTCACAACCTCCTCTCCCTGTGGGGCTGGTGTTCAGGATGGCCCAAGGAGCCGTTTTCAGCATCACCAGCACCATGCCACAGCTGACCCTCAACCTGCACCCCAGCCTAGTTCACACCCCCTGGCTTTTTTCTCCAGGTTGCTCTGGGCCTCAGGAAGATGGAGGGGATGTGCCAGCACTGTGGTCCGCCCCAGCCCCAGATGCCCTGGAGCAAGGAAAGGAAGGAACAAGAGGCCATACCAATCTTGGCATAGTATTCATTGATGTACTCATTGTAGGCCATCTCCATCAAGCCATGGCCCAGGTTGTAGTTAGGGAACACAAGGAAGCAGCTCTTCAGGTAGCTGTTCACCACCTTCAGATCCTGTGGGGACGGGCAGAGAAGACACGACCATCAGAAACACCCCTGAGGACCATGAGTGCATGGTAGGATCAGGAACCCCACCAAGATACAGCCCAGTCAGGTCTTGTAGCTGACCCTGCTGGGAGCAGGAGTTTGGAGCAGAGACCTCCTAAGGTCCCTCCCAGACTGAGCTGTCCCACACCCTGATGGAAGCTTCTCCCTTCCTGATGGCCCCAGGCAGAGCTGTCAATCCCATACCCTGTCATGCTCAAAGAGCTGCAGCAGGAACGTGGCAACGGTGGCCGTGATGCCAATGAAGAGGTTGATGACGATGAGAAAGACGTAGGCGGAGCTGGGCACCTCGAACCAGAAGGAGGCGGGGTACATGATGGGGGTGATGGACCAGCTGGGAAGGCAAGTGGCAGGAGTGCACGTCAGCGTGGCCAGAGAGAGACTGGGCAGCGCCAGCTGTCAAACTTTGAGATCGCCCATCTCCCAGCCCCATCCTCCACGAGCTCTCCCACCCCAGCCCTTGCAGCCCATCAGCTATGGGAGCTGCAGATCATCCAGATGAGCAGCCCTGAGGCCAGGTCCTGCCCACATAGCCACGGCGCAGACAGGGCATTGGAGGGACCCACCAGTGTATCCTGACCACCCTCTCTGAGCAACATACCCGTAGAGCAAGAAGAGGGAGAGGACAGCGGGGAAGTTGGTGGGAGAGGTGTACGCCGGGAGGTCGAACACGAACAGGATGATGATGCAGCACGTGGCTGGCACCAGGTAATTCAGCTGGAGAAGACAGAAACTTCTGTAACTGCCCACCCACCCGCTGGGGATGCCCCCCTGACTGGGGGCTTGGCCAATGGGACCATGTGCCCTTCTCACCATGTCCCACACATAGTTGGCCAACCAGTAGATGACAGGGTCACAGCCACTCACAAACTGCAGGTGTTTGGCCTTGGTGGCCTTTTCAGCCACAAGGAACACCACAAAGCTGGCAGGCACAAAGGACATGGCCACGATGATGAAAATGGCAATTACCACGTCTGTGCCTTGCAGGCTGCATGGGGAGAAAAGAGGAGACCAGGGACCCTGTCACCCTCAGCTGCCTGGGGAGGGCAACCCATCCTGGTGGGGGACAGCTGCTGTGCACAGGGCAGGACACAGCACAGGGACCCCCCCACCCCGTCACAGCCAGCCGGTCCCCCCCACGCAGCCTGCAGGGCAGAAGCTTCAGTGTTCCCCTGCAAATGTCCCCTCCCTACCATGGGAATGCCACCCTCCCTCAAACCCGCTCCCTGGACCTACAGGTAATCCAGGGACAGGCTGGCGCTCGTCTTGTTCATGGGGTGGTTGGTGACTGTGATGCCTGCAGGAAAGCCCAAGAAGAAACATGGGAGCATGAAAGCTGGCTCAGGGCAGAAATATCTTGCCCCCAGCCTGCCCAGTCCTGGCTCTGAGAGGGAGCGCAGGCTTCCTCCCTGCAGCTCGGCAGGAGCTGAGCTGTCCTAAGTGACCAAGCACCTCAAGGCCAAGCCCTCCCTCATCAGCTGGCAGAGAGCATCCTTGGACACATCGCAAGCCCAGGCACTGTCAGGCAGCACTTTGGGATGTTCTGCCACAGCCCAGACCTCAGATCTCATAGCCAAGGTGTCTGACCCCCCTGCCCCAGCTGGGCACCAGCCTGCTTGGTCCAACAGAGGATGTTGCGCTTGGTTGGACCGTGCCCGAAAGCTGTTCCTGACGTGCTTCTGCCCTTAAACACCTCCAGGCCCTCACCGTAGGCAGCAGGGTTGCCTTTGCTCTTAGGCAAATTGGCTCGCAGGATGGCATTGTTGAGAGCATTGAGGTAGGTGGGCATGCTGTGGTAGCCCTTGTTGTTGTAGAAGACCTGGAGGAGCAGAGAAGAGTGGCGGGAGGTAGCAAGAGAGCTGCGCCCATGGCAGACGTACTGGAAGGGAGGAGAGGGATGGGACGGGACGGGATGGGACGGGACAGAACAGGACAGGGCAGGGCAGGGCAGGACAGGAGAGGAGAAGGCAGGACAGGACAGGGCAGGAAAGGGCAGGATGGGATGGGGTGGACAGGATGAGGTGGGATGGGATAGGACAGCCACAGGGCAGGCTTCCATGCTCACAGCTGTGGGGAGAGCAGGCCACTGCTGACCATGCTGTGCCAGACCCACTGGGGTGGGAGCTGCTAAGCACCCCTTGGGGTGAGAGCCCCACCAGATTCCTTGGTGGAGAGCACTGCCACAGAGTCATGGGTGAGGGGTCCCGGCCATGCAGGCAGCGCTGCCCCCTTCCCCTCCCTGCCCGTCCCACAGCTGCTGCTGCCCACCCATCTCCCAGCTGCCGTGGGGGTGCAGCATGGTCCCACCTGTGCCGTTCTCCGGACGGCGATCTTGCGCACTGTGGCAGGAGCCCTGACCCCAAAAGAGGCTGGGATGGATTTCTGGACGTTGCCAAAGGTGAGTGCCCCATACCTGTAGGACAAGGCCCCACTGAGAAGCTGTGACCGCTGTCCTCCACCTCCAGGAGCGGGGCCATGCTCCAGCATGCTCCTGGCTCCCGGCAGCACCCCAGACCGGTGTTCCCGAGTCCCTGGTCCCCCACCCTGGCGCCACAGCACAGGGCAGACCCTCCCAGCCTTCCCTCTTGCCTGTGCAGCCGGAAGCGGTCCGAGGTGTAGAGCAGATACTCAGAGACATTGCGCCCTGTGATGTCTGCCAGGATGTCCCCCGTCACCACCTTCATCTGTGGGGGGTGGCCCCCCACGCCGCTGGGGCAGGAGAAGCCAGTCCCCTGCATGGAGCACGTACACTTGATGGGCTCATGGACGATGCGGGGCAGGGCAGGGGCTGAGGTCATGGTCTCTGAGGAGCAGAGAGGGCAGCTCACAGCCAGGCTCCTGCTTGCCCCGGCTGCCTGGGACAACGTGGGGGCTGAGCTGAGGGGTCCTGGCCAGGCAGGGAGGGAGTGCTCTGCCTCATGGCCCCACAGCCTGGTCTGCGAGGGGGCTATTGTGTCCTGGTGACCAAGAGGGACCAAGAGATGGATGTGGGGAAAAACCCTGGGGGGACAGAAGCAGTTCAGAGAGGGCGTGAAGTGTGCCTGGAGAAGGCAATGGCTGGGGACCGTGGACCAGCAAGAGTGACACAAGGCTGGCCACAGGGCTCTCGATGGTGTCACCATCCCAGGGAGCTCCACCAGCCCTGCTGGGGCTGAATGGGGAGCAGTGCTCCAGGGACAGGACCGGCCCTGAGCCATAAGTTCAGCCCAGCGATGCAATGCCCTGCTGGGGCCAGGCCAAACTGACAGGCGCTTGCAGGGGTCCCTGGAGCCGCTTCTGTGGGTGAGTGAGATCACCTCCCAGCTGGAGATGAATCCGAGGCCCGGATAGACTTAGGCACCAAGCACAGGCAATACCTTTGACAGTAGAGGATAAGGTCGTGGAGTTCCAGGCATGGAGCAGGTCCTCATCCACTGAGACAGGGTAGTCAGAGGGGGCTGGGGATGGAGGTGGCGGCACGAAGTTGGAGAGCGGCAGGCCCTGGGTGAAGGAGTCAATGCACATGGCGTCGAAGTACTTGGCTGCCAGCATCTTGGACTCGTTGCTGTTGAGGTTAAGGGTCTGCATGGGCTGGTCCAGCGTGTTGTTGAAGGCTGTCTTGAGCACGCAGGTGGCCCCCACGCCAGAGGGCAGGTGGAATGTGTTCACCAGCTGCTGGGGGCTCGCGTCGGGAGACAGCCTGATGCTGCAGGGAGAGGAGTGGGTGAACAGGGACAAGGAGCTGGAGATGTGGCTCTCACTACCTTGGCCAGCCTTCTGCTGGGACCTCCCCGAGGCCTTGGCACATATCATGACTAAATGGGCATGGTGGTGGCACACAGAGCCCAGGCTTGGCATGAGCCAAGCTGCCAATCGCAGCCAGCGTCGGGGCTGGCACCTCTCCCAGGCACCCTGGGGAGGAGGGAGCCTCTTTCCTCAAGGGGATGTGGCACCAGCCAGGTTCCGTGCCAAGCCCAAGCTGGCCCTGGCGCCAGCCCCGCTGCGGGCTTCCCTCCCTGCTGCCCCTGCCCCCACAGTCCCAGGGGTGGTGACAGGGATGGGGATGGGGCAAAGGATGCTGGACACCAGCGAACGGCAGCTCTCACCGGTACTCACGCCGCTCCTCATTGGCATAAGGAATGAAGTTGCCCTTGGGCTGGGTGTAGTTGTGGTATTGTGACGGTGAGAGGATGAGGGGCGGCAGGTCACCTGCAGGGACAAGGACAGGAACACGCTCGCACTTGCAGCACCGCCGCACACAGGCCCAGTGCCTGCAAGCCTGGTCCTCACCCCCGCCCCAGCCAGCGTCCCCGGCAGTCACGCTGCAGTGGGCAGAAGGGGCCACCGGCAGCCCCCAGTGTGCAGGTGGGTGGCTTGCAGGCACCTATTTCGGGCACGGAGAGCGCCACTGTCATGGCCACGCAGACGAAGAAGGCAGGCAGAAGGATCTGCGAGAAGAGGGCCTTGGTGTTGCGCTTGGCGCAGTGGAAGCGCTTGACAATCAGCCCGTGGAACTGCCGCAGCTTCAGCCATGAGCCCTCCAGCTTGAAGCTCCCCTGCCCGGCCAGATCGTGGTCCTCCACCTCCACCTCTTGCTCTGGGAGGGGAGAAGGATGTCAGCCCCCCGGCATGGCTGCTCCCACACCCACCCCAGGGAGCTGAGCCAGGCACCAAGCCGGGCACAGCCACTCCAGGAGACAGGGCAGCACCCTGATGGCCACCGAGCCGCAGCAGCACCGTGGCATAAAGTGAGGCAGCTGGCTGGCAGGTTCCTCTTGGCCCAAAATGGGAAATATAGGCAATAGTTTTAAAAAAACCACCTAACTTGGTGCATTTTGGCAGAACCCCTCCATTTCCCCATCAGCTCTCCCAGCTGGCGAGGGGTCAGCACGGTCAGGAAGGGGGACAGGACATGGGTGGGGGTACCCGGCGAGGCAGCAGGCGCGGGGCTGGGGCTCAGGGAGCTATGCTGTGGCACTGTCTCTGCTCTGCCTCCTGCAATCCAGACCACACCACTCAGAGCAGCCCCAGCCGGGGCGGCAGGGCGGCACATCCCTGAATTAATTGCAGCAAGAGCTGCTGTGATAACCCAGAAAAGAACTTGTGAATAAAACAGCAGCCTCAGGGTGCCTGCCTGCATCCTCCGCCCTCCGGCAAATCCCAGCATCTGGGCAGGAAGAGCCCTGAGCCTGGGTCAGGGTATGGAGGGCAAAGCCACCAGCTGGAAGACGTCTCCATGCCCCAGCCCCAAGAGGAAGCAACCCGCCAGGTGCTAGCAGGAGCAAGCGCGTTAGTAGGGCGAGTCTGCAGGATGGCACCGCGGGGTCCAAGGGAGGCAAAGGGCAGCGCTAATGCCAGCTGCACCCGTGAGCTCTGCAGCTCAGCATGGGACCCACACACACACACTACTGGGGGTGCAAACTGGTGGAAGCACCCATTCCCAGCCCTCCCACCCAGGCTGTGGTTCTCTGGGCACAGTGCTGGTGGATGCCTCATTGGACACCCCACGAGGTCTTGCCTCACCAGACATGGCCCCCATCCCTGGCACACCCGCCTGCCCTGGCCAGGGCCAGCTCTGCCCTGCCCAGGTGCAGGGATGGGCACGGCCACTGCCCCAGCCACCCTCACCCTCCATATCTCAGCTGAGCACCTCCCCTGGCCCCTGCCACTGGCCGGGCACCGGCGGCACAAACCTTGCAGACTGATGTTATCGGGGTCCTTCCGGTTATCGAACAGGGGTGCGTAATCCCCAAAAAATTCAGAATAAGCCCCACCTTCATCACCCCGCACAGAGCCCACCGAGGAGGCTGAGCGCAGGGATGCCTGCGACTGCGCCAGCTTGGAGCAGGTCAGAAGGTTGCTGAGCTCCACCTCAGGCTTCTCCAGCAGAGCCGCTTCTGCCAGGGGCTCCCCGTTGGCCTCGGGCTTTGGGCCCACCTCAGGGGCGGGTGGCCGCAGGGCATCCTTCTTGGACTCCTTCATGTCTGGAAGGAGAAGGGGGGTTGCCACTGGCCGTGCCACCCTTCACTGTGGTGTGGCATGGAGCGGGGATGGATCTACTCGGCAAACTGGAGCGGAGCAGAGACCGGCTGCCCTTGGCTGGGATGGGCTCCGCTGGAGAGCACTCCTCTCCTTGGGAAAGGAGACTTCTGCAGCCACATGAAAGGGAAGAGGAGCCTCCAAACCCGCGCGAAGGCACACAGCCCTTCACCAGCCCCAGCAGCACCGTGTGCCCCCCCGCTGCCCATACCCACGTCGCTGTTCTCCAGAGACTGGTCCTCCTCAGACACCTTCAGGAAAACCTCCTCCAGCGTGGTGTCCATTAGCCCGAAACTGGTGAGGTCCAGCTCTTCCAGGCTCTGCTCCAAGTGCTGCAGAGGCAAAGCACTGTGTGGGGAGGGCAGGAGGAGCCCGCAGCGCTGCTGCCCCCTGCAACCACCAGCCTGCCCACCCCACTGGCCCCCGACAGTACCTGGAAGAGCCTCTCAAAGCAGCCCTTCTTGACGGCCTCGCTGGGCAGGATGTAGGAGAGCTCAGTGTTGGTGTCAGAGATGAGGAGGCAGGAGGCCACATATTTCTTGATGAACTGTGAGACGCGAGGCTCGGAGCAGGGGCTGACGGAGGAGTGGGCGGGGGGGCTGTGCGGCTGGCCTGGCTCTGTGGCAGAGGGCCAGCACCAGTCAGACACTTCTCACTCGGCCTCCCACCAGGACCTACCTTGCCCACCCCACACCCCAGCACCACGGGGGCTCCTCCAGCCTCTGTCGCAGGGTGTCAGAGGCTTCCCAGCCACCCTGCCTGGCCTGGGGACGGTGCTCTGCACCGCGGCCCATGCTGTCCGTCTCAGTGGGCAGCCCGCGGGCCGGACAGAACGAGTGCCTGGAGACAAATGCCACCACACAGGATCTAACCCAGGACCCAGATGGGAGAAATCAAGGCTGAGCAATGCCACCTCGTACACCCCTGCCCTGGCCCCCTCTGCCCTCCACATGGCCTAAGGAGACTCGGGGTGGGAGTACTGAGTGTTGACCTCTCATTCTTTTCCTGGGCTCAAGAAGGGCTGGTCCCCTCTATCCTCTAAACACGGGATCCCACTGCCCCCCAGACCTGTGCCGTTCCTGGTATCTGACTGCTTCTTCACCACCGTCAGCTTGTAGCCATCGCCGTAGGTGCTCTTGAGGAAGAGTGGAGAGCCGCAGCACTTGAGCTTGCCGTGGGAGATGATGGCAATACGGTCACCCAGTAGGTCGGCTTCGTCCATGTGGTGCGTGGAGAGCAGGATGGTCCTCCCTGATGGTGGCACAGCACCTCATCAGAGAGGCCAGGGCCACTGCAGCCAGAGGAGCAATGCGGGACTCTGCCCACCTCCACTCACCTGGCTTGTACTTAAGGATCAGGTCCCAGATGGCCCTACGTGCATACGGGTCCACGCCAGCCGTGGGCTCATCCAAGATCACGGCCCGTGACCCACCCACAAATGCAATGGCCACTGACAGCTTCCTCTTCATGCCCCCCGAAAGGGTCTGCACCAGGGAGTGGCGTTTGTTGGAGAGCTCCAGGTCTTCAATCATCCTGGGGACAGGGGAGAAGCACCAGGGATGCTGGGGGGGCCATACTGGCACCCAGTGCCTGTGGGGAGCATGTGATGCCTCTTCCTCACATGGTACCTATGGCTCTCAGCTGCCGGGACAGCCCAGCCGCAGCCAGGCTGTAGAAGCATCTTCTGCTGGCTTCCAACACCTGATACCCTGAGTTTTGGAAAACACCTGGTGGAGCTGCTCCAGGGGACATCTATGCTCCCAGATCACCCACTACAGCACAGCCCAGCGGGAAGGGGACCCAGTCAGGCAAAAGGCACAGATGGGGCAAAAGTAGCTGGGAGGTGCCTACTTGTCCATCTCCTTGCGGATCTCCTCCTCCGCCATGCTCTTGAGCTGCGAGTAGAACCAGAGGTGCTCCTCCACTGTCAGTCTGTCAAAGAGCACGTTGTGCTGGGGACACATGCCCAGGTTCTTCCGGATCTCGTCCATCTCTGTCCGGATATCGTGGCCGTAGATGGTAGCGGAGCCCGAGGTTGGAGGGAACAAGCCAGTGAGGATGGACCTGAAAGGATGGAGAAAGGCATGTGAGTGACCTCATATTCCTCTGTCTGGTCCCAATCCCAGCCACCGCCTTCGGAAGCATCTGCTGGGCTGCAGGCAGAGCAATGCCAGTGCCAGGCCATGTGCCTGCTGCCTTTCCCCCCTTCGTGCCACCCCCCCATCCACACCACTGCCCTCTGGGCATGGCACCAGCTGCCACAGGGCCCTGCCAGTACCTCCGGCAGCACCTTCCCCACCCTCCGCAGCTGGCCAGGACACAGCCCACGTCTGACCCAACGGGCACTCACATGGTGGTGGTTTTGCCTGCACCGTTGTGCCCCAGGAAGGACACCACCTGGTTTTCATAGAGGTTGAGGCTCAGCTTGTTCAGTGCCAGCTTCTTGTCTGTCTTGTAGACCTTGGTGAGCTTGTCAATGCAGACGACCAAGGGGAGGTGGGTCGGCTCCTCCTCAATTCCCCGTGTTTCCTCTGCTGCGAGAGCGCAATGGTGAGGAGCTGGGGGGTGGCAGGGAGGCCGGGCTTGGAACTGGGCCCCCAGGGGATGAACCTCCCTGTCCCCATCCCATAGCAGCTGTGCTGGCTCACGGCCCCTTCCCCTCTGCTTCTCGCCAGCTTCCCCCTCCCACGCCATGGGCAGCAGCTCCCAAACAGGCAGCAGCACCTGGCCCAGGATCCTGCCCCGGCAAGGGCACAGGGGACACACGGGGGTCCCTGGCCACAGCATGACCTTCCGGCAGAGCCAGGCCACCACCGGGCCACCCTCTGCCACCCCAGTCTGCCCTCACCCAGCCTCCGGCTCTCCATGGCACAGGCCTGATCCTCCTCCATGATGCTGAGGCGGGTGGTGCGGGACCAGGGCCAGGTCCACTCCCAGGTCTCCACTCGCCCGTTGCCCAGCCAGTAAGACTTCTGGAAGGGGAAGTACCAGGGCCGTGGCAAGCCAAACATGCCTGCAAGCACAACCCCGGCAGAGTCAGGACCAACCCTGCACCCACACCCGTGCAGAAGCTGGCTGAGGGCCAGGGCAGAGCTTGGCACAGGCACAGCCACGGGCATGAGCCTGGAGGTTCCCCCAGCATAGGGACATCAGTGCAGGGTGGGGGCTGCAAGCGCCCTGGCCCCCTGGGCTCAGGGCAGCACTGCTGGGCTGTGCAAGGAAGCAAAGTCCCTTGGGCTTTGGGTTGGGCCTGGCTCATGCTTTGGTTTTACTAGGAAAGCAAAGGAAGCGGGCGAGACTCCTCCCCAGGCAGGTGATAAGGGGGAACAGTGCCCAGCCAGACACCTCGCCGTGCTACAGCTGGCCAGTGAGATGAGACGTGCGACTGAAGCTCTCCAGGGAACCTGCTGTTGTCACCAGTGGGTCAGGGCTTGCGGGCACATGTTCCCATCAGGACACACGCATGGGATCCTGAAGGCACATTGTCCCAAATCCCACCATGCCAGGGCTGAGCACTGCCAGGACCCAGTGGTGTCCCCAGTGAGGAGGCTCCTGTGAGATCAGAGGTGCCCTCATGCCCCACCTCCCTCACGTACCCGGGTGAACAGCCTCAATGTACCACGTGAGCACCCCGTACACCACGGCATCCACAATCAACATCATCATGGACAGCAGGAGGTTGAAGTCGTCTCCTTCCACAGGTGACTGGCTGAAGGTGTGCCACTGGATGCCCACGCCGGCCACCTCGTACAGTGCAAAGTACTTGGAGCCCAGCCCGAAGGCCGTGGTGGACATGAGGGACTGCAGAGAGGTGGAGGGAAGAGAAGGGGACGTCAGCAGGAACCACAGGCCAGCACTGGAGAAACAGGTTGGGGCAAATTCCTACGCAGTGCTGCCCCACCCAGACCCATGGAGAAGCCTCCAAAGCCCCATGGGGAGCTGGTTCATAGAGGCAGAGGTTTGCGCGGGACTTGGCGACAGCTTGGTGGCCTGTGTACTGGACATGGGGTGCCTGGGGAAAACCTGGGGCCAAGTTCCTCCCCAGCAGCCGCAGCCAACTCACCGCGATGCACTTCTCAAAGGCTGTGATCTTGTCATGAGCCACCTCCTCCCGGATGGCCACATACATATAGGGCACGTAGCTGAGGAAATAGATGATGCCACCACAGGCGGAGGCCAGCTTGGCCTTGGAGTAGAGCACCGACACCAGGAAGCTGCAGAGAGAACAGCGTCACCTTGGACCCCATCCCACCAGGGCTTTCCCCACACCATCTGATTTTCGTGGTGTTGAGGTGATAAATTGTCCCTGTAAATCAGCTGCCTGGGGGTACTTGTGTCCCTCCACCGGCCCTTGCCCACACAGTCCCCAGCACCCTTGCCCCATGGCACAAAGACCCCAGCGCTGCCTGTGCCCCCTCGCCCCAAGGAGTGGACCAGGCAGCTTACCAGAACATGATGGTAGCCACTGCGTAGATGGCAAGAAAGAGCCAGATGATGAGGACGTCACTGTGCATCAGGACCTTGCCGTACTTCAGGATGGCAGTGAGAGCTGTGACTGAGATGGAGAGCTGGACGAAGCCGGTGATGAACCAAGCCACCCAATGCACTGCGTTGTTCAAGCCCATCATCTTCATCACCTGTGAGGCTAAAACTGCTCAGCGGGGCTGTCCCCTACCCTGTGCATCCCTGCTGCCTCACTTGCTGGGGTGGGAGAACAATGGGCAGCACCAAGGGGTGCTCAAGGGCTGCTGCTGGGAGTGGGCAGGCTGCCGCATGCTGTGCCAGGGTGCCAACAGCCTCAGCTCCCTCCAGTGCTGGGCAGGGCTTGTGCTGGGGACACTCGGAAGGACCAGCTCAGCCCATGGATGTGGGATCTGCACCCACCCCAACTCACGCATCCCGGAGACATGGGGAAAGTGCCCAGGCATGCAGCGCAGAACTCAGAGCTCAGAGATGCCAGGTCCTCCCCAGAGATCTCTCCCACCATCCCCACCTCCTTCAGGCGATGCTCCTTCTCTGTCACAATGTGCTGGATCATCATGGCCACCGAGTAGACCCAGGAGATCACCATGCACAGGGGCATCATGTGCTCGATGACGAAGAGGAAGCTGGTAGGATAGAGGAATAGAGGGGAGAGCTGGATGGTGGCACCACTACAGAGACCCAGGCAGACCCTGGGGCACAGGGCAGCCGAGGGGGTCTCCCACCCCCGCCCGGGCACAACCAGCCCTCCAGTGCAGCAGCTCCTCAGTGCCCTGAAAGAACTTCTCCAGTGAGCCCATAGGACAACCGAGTGTCCTGGCTGTCAGGTCCTGGCAGGCAGAGGTGCAGCAGCCGCAGGCTCGGCCCTGTGCCCTGCCTGCACTGGGGTTGACAGCACCCTATCCACCCTCCTGCCCTGGAGGGCTGGTGGCTCTTCCTCCAGACCACTGTGTCCAATAAGCACTGACGGACCCACGTGCCACCCATTTACCACACTCCTCTTGTTCTCCCCAAGTCTTTCAGCCTCCAAAACACCCTGCAGCCATGAGTTCCTCACTTCAGCTGCAGACTGGGCACAAAATCCTTACCCTGCTTATCTAGCCTGGGTCCAAGGAACAGGGGGCTTAACTGGTTGCTCATCGCTCCCAGTGTCACCAGCCTCTCTCAGGCCCCCCGACTTATCCCCTTTTCCCAGTTGAAGTGTCCTGGCCTGCAAAGGGGAAGAGGGAAGGTCCTGCCCCTGCCCACTCAGGTGTTACTCACTCGTCCCGGGTATAACACGGGTAAGGGAACATCTGCACATAGTTGCCAGGCTCCACCACATCATGGCCAACTAACGTGTTGATGAGGGCACGCTCCATCATGTCTGGGGAGGAGGAGGAGAGGCCAAGCTGAACGGGCAGCACGGGCAGGGGCCAGGAGCGTGGGCAGCTGTGACAGGGAGCTGGCACTCACCCTGGATCCAGACGAAGCCATAGAGGAAGTAGAAGCGTCCGCCGGTGTTGGGGCCGGGCCGCCAGTACGCCCGCCGGATCTCGTTGGTCTTCTCAGTGAAGCTGGAGTTCTGCCGGATCTTGTACATGACGTGGGGAGGCAGCGAGCCATCCCTGTTGGTCTGGAAGATGACGCCTACAGGCAGCAGGAGAGGCAGGGAGTGGGCTGGCACCACGGGAGACGGCCACACCGGCCGGCCCGCAATGATGGGAAGGGATATGGAGGGGTTCAGCAGGTCTCAGCCAAGGGCATCAGAGGGCTGCCAGGGATGAGGAAGGTGGGCATGGCATGGGATGTGAGGGCACGTGAACAGCAGGCAGTGGCGGTGGGAGAGCCAGGACAGAGGCAGGGTGCTGAGCCCAGCAGGGCTCAGCCAGGGGCAGAGGATGGGTACTGCAAGATGCTCAGTCCACTCATCCACAACATAAGCACCAAGGGAGCCACATCCCAGAGCCAGTGGCCCCAGCCCAGAGCACAGCTGGAGAAAGACATGGCCTTGGGGACCCCTGCGAAGGGGCTGGTTTCTGGGGACATACTGGCAAAGACCGTGACGTTGTCCTGGTAGGCCTGGTTCAGCGTGTAGTTGACGATACTCTCCTCATCCGGAAAGCCTTTGAAGATGTCCACGCTGACCTAGTGGGAAGGGAAGGCCGGTGAGACTCCACTGCCCCCAAGGGTGGTCCTAGCACGCAGACCATGCACACGGTGCAGCATGTGCCACCCACAGCCACCCCGCCAGCCCCTGAACCCAATAGTGGATGGGCACCTCCACCGCTGACATCCACCCCAAAGCCCCCAACACTGCAGACACCACTGCCTCCTCCAGGGCTCCCATCCCCTCCTCAGCCCCACAGAGCCCAGCTGCAGGCAGTGGGTGCTGCTCCAGCACCCATGTTCCCACAGACAGGCACAACCCCACCTTGGCCATGAAGTGGACCCAGCCACAGGCAGCATTGTCAATGGTGTCCAGCTGCTGGAGCAGGACGCTGGCGTTGGGCAGGGAGAAGTTGCCATTGAGGAAGTTGTGGAGAACATCGCTGTCAGAGACATTCAGGATCTCTGGGTGCTTGTGGAGGTCGGCGGTGAACTGGGACAGAGAGGGACACACGTGAGGGAGAAGTTGGGGTATGCCCTGCCTCTCAGCCTCCTGTCCTCTCCATGGACACAGACAGGACCCAACACTCCTCCTGGGGACAGAGGGACAGCGTTCACCCTGCGCAGGGAAGCAGCCTGGCCCTTGCAAGAGAAGGGTGGGCACCCAGGAGCACCTGAGAGCTTCACATGAAGAAGCTACGAGGTGCCGGGGGGCAGGACATTCCCTTCCCACCCCCAGGGCAGCAAAGCCCAGGCAGGCTCGGTCCCCACTGCACTATCCTACCTGCTGGAGCCAGCGGATGCGCCTCTGCAGCCTGCCCTCCTCCAGGTAGGCACGGATCTCGGGGGAGATGTTCAGCCATGCCTTTGCATAGTGGGTGACGTTGCCCACAAAGGCGAAGGTCTCGTTGGCCTGGGGGGAAGAAGGGCACATAGCAGGAAGACACAAGGCCCCCCCCTGCTCTCTGGGGTGGGTAGCAACCATGGAAATACCTGCCTACCTGCCCACCTCCCAGCAGGCATTGCTACCCAAACAAGGGCCAGGGCAGCTGCGCCCTTCCTCCCCGCTCAGCCCCAGCCCCGCTGAGCCCATCTGGGAAGGAGTGGGGCTGGTGGGAGAGGAAGGACGGGGGTCCTGGCCTCTGCACCCTCACCTTCAGGATGACCTTGTCCACTTCGGTGCCCACAGGCGCATACAGGATTTTGGGGTTGCTTGTCATCAGGTGCACAAGGAGGCCCAGGTTTCGCTGCTCCTTGCTGGTGAAGCCCAGAGAGCTCATGTTGCCCTGCTTCAGTGCCTCGGGCTCGATTGTCCTGCAAAGGGGGCTCAGGCTGCTGACTCCGCTCCAGCCCCAGCACTCCTCACTGCGGGCAGCCCCCACCCCTGCCCATGAGGGGATTTCACACCGACTCTGGTGCCAGTGTGGTGCTGCGCAGCACGGGGAGCTTCCCCCGGCTGTGGCACAAGGATGCAGTGCAGCATCCATCTCCCGTGTGCTCATCAAGGGATGACCGGGGCCCTTGACCACTGGCAGAGGCAGGGTGGGCTCTCCTGCACCCCTGTCCTGACCAGAGAGCACCCAGATCCATCCATCTCTGTCCCCCAGGGCTCCTACCGGTTGTTGCCGCAGAGGATGGGCTGCAGCCCAGCCCAGAGCTGCACAAATGCCGAGAACTGCCCCTGGGGGTTGTCGCCACCGGCCGGGCCCCCCTTGGCACCCTCCTCCTCCGCCGTGGCATTGGCAGCCGTGGTGTTGGCACCGGCCCAGCTGGTGCTGTTGGCAGTGGGTGGCGGGGCCTTGCTGGCGCAGGCTCCCCTGGGCAGCAGCTTGGCCAGCGCTGAGAGGATGTCCACATCACGGAGAACCTTCTCCATCTCCGCCAGGTCCTCCAGGAGGGCGCGGAGGCGGTGCTGGGCAGCCGTGCTGTTCACCTCATCCAGCTTCAGCTGTGAGGTCAAGTGGGCAAGCGATTACCCATGGCTGGGGCAACAGCACCCTGCTCGCCAGCTGGAGGGACCCAAGGGGGGCCCCAAGCAGTCTCATGTCTGCTTTCTTGGTTAAAAAGTTGGAGCTCTATCCAGCTGGGGCCCTGAAGTCATTGCCATGCATCCACGGCTATCAGGCAGCAGGAGTGCAGGTAAATGCTGGCAGGGTCTTGCTGGGGGACAGATGTCATCCCTCAGGCAGGAAGGGTTGTCCTCTGCGACCGCAAGGACATGCCAGACTGAGGAGGGGGACCTCAGAGCCAGCCTTGAGGAGCTGTGCCACCAGCGACACTGCCAGTCCCAGGGAGGAGAGCCTGCGGGGACATGCTTGGAGGATGCTGGGGACACCCAGCCCCATCCAACGGGCAGCGTCTGAGCAGCTGGCAGGAGGGGGAATCATCTGGGGTCCCACCATGGGGCTGGGCTAGGGGTGCCCATGTGGAGTAAAAGGGTGATCAGGAGGGGCCGGGCCATGCCACAGAGCCCCCCATCCCCACACATCCCCCAGTGAACAAGGAAACCCTGCCCAGGACTCGTCCCTGCCCCACAGCCCACCCCACAGCCGGAGCGAGGCACGTCCCGCAGCCCTGCTCTCACCCTGCTGACAATTTTGGGGGTATCCAGCTGGTTCTGGAGCTCGGCGGCCAGCTGGGCAAAGCGGTCCCTGCGGGTGGCGTGGCTGCCATTGCAGGCCAGCACCCGGTACGCCTGCAGCAGCGGCTGCTGCCCGGGAGCCACGCGCAGGAGGTGGTGCAGCCCCCCCAGGCTCTGCTCGCACGTCAGCTGCTCCAGCACTGGCCCGGTGAAGAGGACACCCTACAGGGCAGGGAGCCATGAGGGTGCAGCCCTGGGTGCAGGGGCACCGTGGCGGTGCCCACCCTGGCAAGGCAGCGGCCCGCACGCCCCGGTTGGCCTCACGAGGTGCTTACCTCCATCTCAGTGATGAAGGTCCGGGGGCTCTCAGAGGTGGTGGGTGCCAGAGTGGTGCCGGTGAGGCCCAGGGCCTGGGAGAGCAGGCGGAGCAGTGCTGGCCGGTGCGGGGCTGCTGCAGGGTCCTGAAGGGCTCTGTGGACCAGCCCTTCCCGCAGGCTCCACCAGCTGCTGGGGAGGCTCTTCTGAAAGAGGACCAATGGAGCGGGGCTGGTGGCATGGGGGCTCCCTGGGGTCCCCCTCCGTGTGTGTCCCCCCAAGCACGTGTGAATGACCCCACAGCACTCACACCCATGGTCTCCATGGACAGAGGAAGAAAAGGGGACGTGCAGCTGAGGGGGAGCATGGGTCCCCCTGCACCTCAGCCACAGGAGAGAACAATCTCCCCAACCAGGCAGTGCCATCACCCATTGCAATGGGAAACCAAGGCACAGGCATTGGTGTGCCTGAAAGCACTGGGGAACTGGCGGCAGCACCAGGACGGGACCCAGCCATCCCTGCTGCTGCTCGGGCCACCTGACACCATCCCAACACAGCCCCTCTGCTGGGATGGACACCCCAGATCACCCTGTGGGGGGACATGGAGGGGACACAGAGGACGAGCCATGCACCCCCATGTCCCCACATGCGGCGCTGCTCCTCACCTCCAGCTGCGCCATCTTCTCACCGGGGCCAAACCCATCCCACAGGTCTCGCTCATGGGTCTCATCGGGTACCAAAGGGAAGGAACCAAAAAACAGGTGGTACACCTGCACCGGGGACAGGAGCAGGGCTGCCAAGCGTGCTGGGAGTGGAGGCACCCGTTTGCCCAGCAATGCCCCAGCATGGGGTGGCAGGGCAGGATGAGTCCTAGCCAGGTGCCCACCGACTCCCACCCTGTGGGTCTGGTGGTCAGGGCTCAGTCTGGGTCAGGATGTGCCCATTCACTGGGGCAGTGAGGACCCTGCAGTGCTGTGCAGTCACCCACCTCCCACAGATCATCGCCCACCTCCTGTGGGTCACCACCCACCTCCTGCAGGTCGTCACCCACCTCCCGCAGGTCAATGCTGGAGCTCAGGAGCAGCTCAGCCGTGCTGTTGGGGAGGGACAGGTTCTGTGTCAGGAAGCGCTGCAGCTCGCCCTGGTCCTTGGCTGCCCATGCCAGCGTGAAGCCAGATCCTGGCCAGGAGCAAGGCAGGAGGGTCAGAGCAGCCCACTGGCGCTGGGGACACGGCACGGCCCCACGCAGGGACATATCACAGCTGGCCCTGCCTGGCACACAGCGATGTGGGACCGTGGCAGGGCACTGCCACATGCTACCACATCGCTGGGTGCCTGGCACGTGTGGCGCCTCCATCCCTACCTGCACAGGCCACAGTGGGGACCAGCAGGGCACAGCCTACCTGCTGGGTTGCTGAAGTGGGTCTCCATGGAGCTGGGCTCGCTGCTGCTGAGTGCCTCCAGGCGCCGGTGCAGCAACTCCAGCTCCTCCTCCAGCCCCGGGTGCTGCGGGTCGAAGAGGCTGCTCTGCTCCACTGCTTCACTGAGGTGCTCCAGGAGCTGCGTCACCCTGTGAGAACCCGGCACCACCGCTGCTTCAGGGACAGGGACAGAGAGAGGGGGACACCCTCCACAGAGCCCGGGGCAGGCAAGCCCCTCAGGTGCACGGGGCAGCGGTGCTGCCTGCCATGGGGCACGGCTACCCCAGGAGCTGCCCTTGCCTGCACACCAAACCCACCATGCCAGGGGTGCAGAGGAGAACCCCAGTGCCTTGAGGTGTACCCAGGGGCCACCTCCATCCTCCTCCCAGCACTGGGCATCCAGGAGCCCACGAGGGAAGGGGCTGAGATGTCCCCTGCACCCTGGGGACATGGAACTCTGCACCCAAGCACTCTGGGGGACAGGGACTTGTCCCTTATTGCCGGTGGGGCAGTGTCAGCGTGGGAAGGGGCAGGGTGGGAGTGGGTGGGGCAGGGGGAGGAAGCGCGCGGCAAGGGCACGACTCACGTGGAGTTGGAGTACTGCAGGAAGCCAAACTCGTCGCGCTGGCCGTCGGGGCACAGGGACTGCATGACGGGCAGGATCCCAGCCGAGGTGAGCGGGGCCGCCGTGTAGAAAGCTGGAGCCAGCAAGAGAGTGCAGAAGAGGCCAGGGGAGGTGCGGGCAGGGAGGGAGGACAGGCAGGGGGAGGCAGGGGGCCACCGGAGAGACAGACACTCAGTTCAGAGAAGCGTGTGCTGGGCCCTGTGAACCCCACAGGAGGTTGGCGGCCAAGGTCAGAAGTCTGCAGCTTTCCCACCAGGGCTGTCCCTAGCTGGTGGCCCCTTGGGGCTGTGGGCAGCTCCTGCTACCCTGGCTCCTGCCCTCTTGCCCCTGCCTGTTCCTCCCAGGGTGACGGGTCCCTCCTGGCCCATTACAATGCCGACTTCTGCCACTTGCCCCCAGGCCAGCTGCCAACCTCCCCTGACCTCTTGGCCCCTCTTGTTAGTAATCTCAGAGTCACCGCTGGATCTCCAAAGGAAAAAGAGGAGGAGGAAGAATACGACAGGGAAAGTAGAGTTGTCACCTGCAGCTGCCCGAGCCCCCGGCCTCCCCCCTGCCCGGCTGCCCCGGCGCGCAGCTGCTGGAGGTGCATGGAAATGGAGATACGGTGGGGGGGAGATGGAAGAAACGAGGAGCAGCAAGGGGACGGCAAACCTTCCCCCCCTCTGCCGGCGCTGAGCCATTGTCCCTGCCGGGGTCTTTCCATGGCCTTCCCCGGGGCAGGGCGAGCCCAGAAGGGGACCAGAGGTTGTCACTGGGCAGTGCCAGGCAGGGACCCTGCTCTTGCCACCCTGGCCAGCGGCCCTGTGGTTAGAGGTGGGTCAGTGCTGTTAGCATGGCCGCGATGGGCAGGGGCTGGTGAAGATGGACTTTTGGCAGGGAGAAGGGACAGCCCGGGGACAGGCATAGCATGGGACAGGCTAGCAGCCTGCTGGGGTGGCGGGACAGATGGTGGTGGCCATGCCATGCTTTGGTGGCAAAGACAGCACATGGGTGGCATCTTGCTGGCCCCAGGCTCCTAGTAGTGCCACATCCCAGCTCATCCCAGCTGCAAGGGGCCAGGACATGGATCCGGTGGTGGTGCAGGGGTGGGAGCCATTTCCAGCCCCTTGGGGAGCACGGGCAAGACTGGGTGACAGCACCCAGCAGTGTCTGCCCCAGGAGGGAGGCAAGAAGATGGTGTAGGACAAGCCTCCACCTGGCCTGGAGAGCTCTCCGCGGCCCAGGGGTCCGGAGACATCGCCACCAGCGGCCCCAGCACCCGGGGAACCCAGCACTGCCAACCCAGTGGGGACACCACCGGGGGCCGGTCTTGGCTGGGCAGCCCCTGGGGAGGAGCAAGCAGGGGCTATGCTGCACTGCCCAAGCTCATCTTCACCAGCCAAAGAGGAAGGGGACGGGGTTACAGAGGTGTGAATTAGGCCAGACTGAGTTCATCCAAACCAGGCTCTTTCTCCCCAAAATACGTAGCCAGCACAGGCAGGGGAAGGGGGGGGAGGTGCCCACCCGCCCCAGCAACTTACAGACTGGTGCATGCAGTAGAGGCATGGAGGGCAGGCAGGCAGGGGAGATGGTGGGAAAGAAAAAGAAAACATGAGCAAAAAGAAAAACAAAACCAAAAAACCACACAACGCGGAGTACACATCAGCGCCGGGGTAGGAACCAGGGCAGTGCCCACCACTGCCCGCAGCCGGACCCATGCTCACAGCTGAGTTCTCCCTCGCTGGCACGTGCTGAAACATAGGCTTGGACCACCATTACGCCAGGTCACTGCCGTCCCCCTGGCCCCACCATGTCACCCATGCAAGGGCACCCGCCAGCATGAGCATCCCATGGGGCGTCTAGTTGCCACAGGGAGCCCTAGCAAGCTGGCAGCTCTGCTCCACTGCCTCCTCCCAGCAGCACAGCCCGCAGGTACCGGCACCTGCAGTCCCAGCCAGAGCTCCAGCTGCATGTCTCCAGGAGCCCCCAGCTCCGGTCCCATCAATCTGTCACCTTGCCAGGGGCCCAGAGTCCCCCTATAGCCAGGCACAGGGCTCCATGCAGTGCATTTCCCGCCCAGCACCAGAAGGAGCTGAGGAGCCCTTCCCAGCACCGCCCCAGCTGCTCGAGCACCTGGGGGGACCGTGGCTGTCCCAGCACCATCCAGCTCCATCTCCCTCTTCCCCCCACAAAATGTCCCTGCTGATGGCAGCCACAGGCTGGTTGGCCCGGCTGGGACTCGGGCTCTCCCCTGCCCCCATGCCGGCACTGCCAGCCCTCGGCTGCAGCCCCTGCCCAGCACTTTGTACCCCAAAAGGCTCCTCTGGGTTCCCACCAGTGGTTGTGCTCCTCCTTCCCCCCCCCCCCCAGACAGTCCCTTGGGGTGTCCCCAAGTTTGGGTGCCCCCAAGCAGAGGTGCCCCAGGCACACCCCCGCTGGCACTCACCTTCCTTCACAGGGATGGTTGGTTTCTTCTGCCGCAGCCCCAGGAGGATGAAGAAGAGCACCAGCGGGATGAAGATCTCAAAGGCCAGGACCCACTGGGGATGACACAAAGCAGAGGCATTGTGACGCTTGGGGACATGACCCGGCTACCAAGGAGGAGCATGGGCAGGATGGGGTCCCCGGGGCACTGGTGCAGCGCAGCACCACGCCTGCATCCTGCTGGTGGCACCATCACAGCTCCGGCAGAGGCAAATAGGTGCCCAGGCACCCGAGGATCCCCTGCTTACCCCTGCCTGCTGCATCCTGCCCAGGGCACCTTGGGACAGGAGAGGGTACCACAGCGGTATGGACCCCTGCTCCAGCAACACAAACAGGGTGCTAGGGCTCAAGCCCAGCCCCAACAGGCCACCCCAGCTGGGGCCGCCCGGAGGAGATGACCCCAAGCCCTTATGGCCTGCAAAGAGCCGCAGGCCCCCATCCTGGCAGTGCCCTCAGCTGGCAGCAGCCTGGCACGACATCCCCCTGCCACTGCTGGGTCCCACCCATGGGACCATGCAGATCCCAACACCGCTGGGGCAAGGTTCGGTTTGTCCAGGCCCTGGCACCAGCTCCAGGTGCAACTGGGGGGCAGTGGGAAGGGGTCCTGGCACCCTCTCTGTGCTCTCCCAGCAGGCTATGGCTGCACGGGATTTCCTCTAGTGGAAAATCCCCAGGAATCCCTGACCCCAATCGCACAGGCGGCCCAGGCTGGGCTCCATGCCCAGAGGCCCTGGGGATGGGCATCAGCACCCTTGGGCACTGGCAGGAGCAGGCACCCGGCATGCTGCCAGCATGGCTGCTGCCAGGCTGCACAGGGAGCATCCGGGCCACATCATGGCCCCATTGCCCTCACTGTCAAGTGGAGGGGAACCACTATAGATGGGGAAACTGAGGCACGGGATGAGGTGAGCTTCAGGGCCAGATCAGAGCCTGGAACCTGCTGCCACCATGGGCAGGGCAGGCCCCACTCCACTGCTGTGAAGGTGCTCGCTACGGCACCAGCACCTCCCACCACGCTCCCACCCCAGCCCAGTCACCCGCCGTGACCAGGCACCAGAGGGCACGGCAGTGGGGCAGGAGGAAAGGGCTTTAAGGCAACAGGGGCTGCCTGGAAGGAGGCAGCTGGCAGCAGGTGACAGGGTCAGGCCCCCCTATCCCCAACAGCATCACCTCCATGCTGGCCTCATCCAGGAGCTGCAAACGCTCTGCCAAAAAGTCACAGCAGACCAGCAAAGAGTAGTGAGCAGAGGGACCCCCAACCCCCACCGGCACATGGCTGTGGCTCTCCTGTGGGCACCATGGTTGGCAGGACCGTGGGTCGGGCATGGCTGCACCCATGGGTGCCCCCCAGTACTGCCCAGAGCTGCTGATTTTGGGGGGGAGAAGAGACTGGAGGAAGAAGAGCTGGAGGGGACGGAGCCAGCAGACACCCCAGGAGCAATGACAGGGGATCCCCATCTTTCTGGCACCGTTGGTCCCAGGCATGGTCACCGGTGTCAACATCCCTGTACCGCGGGAGGGTGGGGAAGGTAGCAAGGGACACCCTGACCAGCTCTGCCTGCCCCATGGCTCCTGCCCTGCTGCTCACTGCCTGCACCCACTCCCCTGCCTGTTTACCAGGGACACAATCGGGCCTCTGTGCCCAGGCTCCTGTGGGACCATCCCCCCATACCCACGCCAGGCCGTACCAGGCTCCCTTGGGGACTGCTGGGTCCCTGGTGGCAACAGAAGGGACCCACTTGTTATTTTTTTTTTAAAGCAGGTCATTGACCTTTTGCTCATCTCCTTCCCCAGAGACAGGCCCTGTGCCCAACACCTCCTGCACCACCGCATTACCCCCATGCCAGGGCAGGCTGTCCCCCACCACTGGCCTGGGGACAGCAGGGTGCCTGCCTGAGGGTGCAGGGCACTGAGGGACATTTTGGGATTGTGTGAGGAAGCAAGGCAGGGGAAAGGCCAGGATCCAGGCATCTGTGAAGGAAAAGCTGGGAGGAAGAGAGAAGGGCCAGTGTCTGCCAGCAGCCGGCCATACCCTGCACCGACCAGCACAGCCTGTCCTGTCCTCTCGCCCATTCCTTCCTCTCTCTGTGAGGGCTCTGGCACGTATATCCCAGGGGTGTGTGTGATGGGGGTGGGGGGTGTGTGCAGGGTGTGTGTGTGTGTGTGCAGCACCCAGGGTGGGACACAGGTCCCAGGGGCCCTTGTGCCCAGGTGACAGTGGCTGGGAAACAGCTCCCAGGCAGTGGCAGAGCTCAGCAGCCAAAGGGACCCACCCCATACACATGTGTGTACATCCCCTGGCACAAGTTCACCTCAACCTGCTGGAGAGGTGAGCAGGATGAGGCCACAGGTGCTGTTTGCATTTGCATGAGTGCTGGGTGCATCCACCACAGATGGTGGGGTACACATGCGCCTGCTGGGGTCCCATGCTCAGCCCAGCCACCAGCTGGACATAGGGTCCCCCAGCAAGGGAGGCAGAGGTTGGCGGGTGCTGCTGGCAGGGTGCTGGCCGCAGGCAGAGTGCTGGCCAGAGCACCAGGCCAGTGACTCCACACCTGGTCCCACCACACAGCCCAAGGACAGTGCAGCAGCACCAGGTGGGCACACGCAGCTCCAACGCTGCCAGGCCAAAAGCACCAACAAGCCCCACAGGATGCAGCAAGGGCAAACAGCCCAGCCTGGCGCAGCGGTCCCACCATGCCCACCCTTCAGCCAGCAGCAGGGAGATGTGCTGAAGCCAGGGTCTGCACAGCCACAGGCCATGGACTTTGGCAGGACAACACTGCTGGCATCCCCAGGTGACGGAAGGGTGCATGCCCCAACGGCTAAGCCAGGGGGAGGCAGCTCTGTGTCCATCACCACCACCCAGTCCGCTCCATCCTTCCCACCCACTCCCAGCAATGCCCTGACATCTGCAGCCACTGCCTTCGGCCAGCCCAGCCCAGCAGAGGGGCAACCAGGGGCTGGGAGCCCCCACCCAGAGACCCCCAGGCTGGCAACCCCATTGATGCCTGTGCAGCCCAAACCAGCCACGCCAGCCCCCCTCTCCCGATGCATGGGGATTTACCAACCCCAGTGCAGGTAAAGCAGCACTGTGCACAGCCCGGGGCAAGCCCAGCCTCCATAACCCCTGCACCCACTGGAGGACAGGGCAGGGTCTGCCTGAGCCCCCACCCTGGAGAGGAAGGAGCTGCTGCCCGCTCCCTGCCCACCTCTCCACAGGTCGCAGCGCTGCCCACAGTGGCAGCAGGTGCTGGCTCGCAGGAGCCCCAAGGGATGGGGCTCAGTTCCTGGACAATCAACACCCCAGCTTTTCCAACAGCATTTTAAGGCTGGTGAAAATATCTTAAACTTTTTGGAGGCTCCAGAATTTAATCCCTGTTAAACACCCACTTACCTGCCCGCAGCTGTGAAGCACAGGCAGGTGAAGCAGCGGTCACTGGGAAAGGTGAGCAGGGCCAGGCAGACCCTCAAGGCCAAGCCAACCCCCCACCCCAGTGGGATCCTGACCACCCACACCCACTGATGGTCACCACCCAGCTGGGCACCTGCCAGGGACCCCAGGGTCACCTCCCTGTGCCATCACCCATGGGGACAGCCAAGGCTGGACCTGCTGAGGCCTGGCTGCCGTCACCCCTGCTCAGCACAAGTTGTGCCCATCACCTCTTGTCCCACTGCCACCTGCGCCCAGCAAGGGCACATCCCCACCCCTTGCATCCTGCCCTGCAGCCCTGGCATGGTGGCCTGGGGACGTGCCTCAGGGAAGCTGGAGGTGGAGGAAATCACCACTGGGGTTTGCCAAAACCTCTCCTGAGCCCAGTCCTGCTGTGCCAGAACGAGGAGCCCAGGGAGAGCCAAGCACAGTTCTCCCCCATGCCAGCCCCGCAGTGCTGTGCCACCTGGGCACAGCATCCCAGACCAAGGGGGACATACCATCAGCAGTGCCACACGGCAGCACTCCCACACCAGCACTGGCCACCTTCCTGCTGGCACAAGGTGCCCAGGCTGAGAGCAGGCGGGGTTGTGCCAGCAGCTGCGGTGTGGAGGAAGGCGCGGGCTGCCCTACAGCTTCTCCCCACGAAGGCAGGGAGCGAGGCAGAGCCCTGCAGCCTCAGTGGCTCATGGCCACCTGCCCTCTGGGCCACCATAGCCACCCATCACTCTGCAACAGGTGCCCCCACGGCCACCCTGTGAGCAGGGATTCACAAGGACGCTGCCCGGCACCGCCACCACCCTGCCAAACCTGGTGTCCCCCCCGCCTCCCCTGCGCTAGCTGCAAACAGCGAGGGGGCAAAGAGCACCCTGCGCCAGGGCAGCACCAGCCCAATCAATGCCTGCTGCCAGATCCGGCACCAGCCCCCAGCCAGCACCAGCAGCAGGGCCTGGCAGCGCCTCTGCAGGCACAGGGTGCCCTGTCCCCCAGGGACACTGCACCCTAGCACAGGCACTGCTGCAACAGGGCCCTGACAGACAGGTGAGCCCCCCCAATACCCCAGATTTTGGAGACATCAAGATCCCCACCAAGTGGGAAGGAAGGGGCAGACCTGCCAGGACAGCTCCTTTGCGTCATGGGAATGTCCCAGCTCCTGGCCAAGGAGCAGAAGGCACAAACCCTACACAGGCAAAAGCAGCTATGCCGCTGCCCAGCTCTCCCCTGCCCCATGTGCATCCTCCCCCCACCCCAGGGCCCACACCATGGGAGCTCTACTGACATGCTGCAACACTGAAGCAGCACCAGGAGCCTCAACTCCTGCTCGACGCTCCTCCGAAAGAGCCCCAAACTGCCAACACTTTCCCAGCGCCATACAAAACCCAGCAACACACTGCCATCACAGGTGCTTCAGAGCCCGGAGCTGCCACTGTGGTCGCCCTCCTCTCCCAAACATGTGGGCACAGAGAGCGACAGGGAAGCAGCTGAATACCCTGAGCTGTGCCTGCAGTAACTTTTGAGAGATAACCTCTTACTTTTACATCCAACGTAGGTTTAACCAGCTACCAAAAAGTCATTGGGGAGCTCACCCCCCATCCCAGCAGAGCCAAGGTGATGCAGAGGATGGCAGCCATCAGCACCCCAGGGCACTGTCCGCCCTCAGGCGCCCACAGCCCTGGCCTCCCTCCTCCAAGAGCCGCTGATGCTGTTCTGCTCAGACCCTCATCACCCCAGGGCTCCTGCCTGAATTTCTGCTCTGGGAAGAATAAAATCACAGCCAAAACCCAGAGCAGCCCCTAGAACAGCTCAGCTACGCTGGGTAAAGTCCAATGCTCCCACAGGCTGGGCACAAGACCCTATGGAGGTACCACACGACAGTACCCAGCCATCACCTTGCCAGGCTGCAGGCGAGGCAAAGGGGGTTACGGCAGCAGGTGATGTGGCACTGCAGGTCAGGAGCACACCTCTCCCGCCTCTCTCAGAGGCCACTCGGTCACACAGCCTCCCTGTACCTTCCACTGCTGCATCCTCAAGTGGCCAGCCAAGCCAAGTGCCTGGGGACAAAGTCTGTCCTGAAATCACTGCTTTGCCCCAAAGAGCCCCTGGTGCCAGGCACAGCGGGGAACCCCCCAAGGGCCACCAGCATGGGACTGGCCCCAGCTCTCAAGTCCCAGCCCAGCGCCTTCAGCAAGACATGAGGTGTCTACGCCCCATCCCATCCCATCCAGCAGCAGGGCCGCTGCTCTGCACATTCCCTGTGGGAAGCGCACCTCCGGGAGGCACCTACCCCAGGGCAGGGCAGCACCTCCCAGCACCAGGCTGTGCCAACAGGCAGGTGCCAGCATGCAGATGCCAGCAGGGCCCACACCACACTCCTTCCATGAGTCCAGCAACCCCCAGCTCCAACCCTCACCAGGGGAGGGGTCTCATGGTTCCCTCCTCCCTGCTCCAATGACCACAGCCTCTGCCTGCTGCAGCAAGGCCAGCGGGATACAGGGCTGGTTTCACTTGGTGAAACATCCAGCTCTGGATGGGGCCAGGGCAGACCTGCACTGGGGGACCTGCTCACAGAAAGCAAGGCACGGGCTGGCAAGGCTGCGCTCTGGCATGGGGCCTGACTCTGCTCCCAGGCTGCTGGGAGAGGGCAGCACTCCCCCAGGAGCGGGCAGGATGACATCCCCTGTGCAGATGGGGAGCACAAGGTGACCATGACACTTGCACGCAGCAGGAACACAAGGAAGTAGGTGACATGCAGAGGGTGTGCACATCCTTAGGGCATGACTGCCCCAGGGGCTGCACCGAATCCACCCATGAGCAACCATGGCACCGGGGCAGCTCCCACCCCCGCACATGGCTGCTCCTCTGCACACCCCATCCACATGCAGCATTGTTGGGTGAACGAGGAGGTGCTGGTCCTTCCCCTGCCAGCAGCAAGCAGGGCACTCCAGTGACGGTCACCACACATGGAGGTGACTGGGCCTGGGCTCCTCACCCTCTTCCTACAGCTGCAGCTTCCTGCACTGCACCCCCATGCTGCCCACAGGGCTGGGAAGGTCAGGGAGAAAGGGGTCCCCAAAAGATGTAAGCATCCTCAGTCTGTGTCCCCACTAGCCACGGCAGCCAGGTCCAGGTCAGTTGCCAAGGGCCGGTGAATGCCAGGGCATAGTTGTGCCAGCTGGCTCGCACTGGTGGGCACAGGTCCATGGCACACCAGTGCCGGACAGCCCCTCACCGTGGCCATGCCACTCTGCATGGGGTAAGGAGCAGAGATGACTCAGCCAAAGAGCATCATCCTCCTGGGGTCCTGGGGGCACCAGGGCTGCCCAAGCAGTGGGCACCTGCCTGCAGCAGGCATTAGCCCAGCCCTGCCCATGCACCCCCGGTCCCAGGTGGTCTCTGGTGCTCCAGCCCCCGGGACAGAAGCAGGGCCCGATGCTTGCAGGCTGGTGGTGAGGGAAGGCAGGCAGGATCCGGCCTGCAGGATATTTGGGAGGGGGAAGAGGAGAGAGCATTGCCAGCTCGGGAGCAGCAGTTTGCTACCCTCCCCCACCCTCTAAAAATACCCAGCTCCCTCGGCACCTAGCACACCCATCCCCCTGTCTGCACCCCTGCCCGGGGGGGGGTCCCTGCCTCCTGCCCGGGGGTTTTGCGAGGGGAACCGGCACAGGAGCAGCCAGGCAGAAGAGGCCGGGGCAAGGTTACACCGGACCAGCCACCCCAGCGACAAAGGTGCCCCCCACGCCTCCTCTGCCACCCCCGGGAGGGGAGCAGCCCCCCGGGAAACCCGCGCTCCTCACGCTGACGCCCGGGGAGCGGGAACAGCTCCCCGCTAGCCCGTGGAGGAGCGGCAGCTCTGACCCACATAGGATTTGCGAGCCTATTTATAGCCTGCGGATACCCAGGGCGTGGGGAAAGCTCTCCCAGCCCGGAGGGGTGGCCCTGAGGACCAGGGACCGGGCCGGCGAGCGCCCATTTGGCCCAGGAGAGCGGGCCCGTGCCGGGGAGGGAGAGGATGCAGGGGGCGAGGGTCGGGTGGGAGGCGGCATCCAGCCCCCGGCTGCTCCAGAGGCCGCAAGGCCCGGGCGACCCCCACAGCCGCGGGGTGGGAGCGGGGCAGGAGAGCCCCAACTGTTGCTGCCCCAGGCGGGGAGGCACGGGCTGGGCCCACGCAGGGGCAGGGGCCGCCGCGCCACGGGTTCGCGCACCACGGCGCCCACGCTTCTCGCTGCCCGCAGCCCCAGCGAGCGGGCACCGCCAGGCCCGCCCCGGCAGCAAGGCAGACCCCGGCCCGGCGGGGGGGGCTGGCCGCGCACCCCCGTGGGCTCCCCCCGGCCCGCGCAGCCGCCCCGCGGGGCCTCCCCCGCGCGGGGGCCTCGCCTCGCCCCCCGCGGCGGCCGCAGCTGCCCAGGGCTGCAGGGAAGCGCCGGCCGCCCGGGACCCCCGCGCTCACCGGGCTGCGCCGCTTCAGCGTCACGTTCTTCCAGAGCAGGAGATGGAGCTGGTGCAGGAACCCCATGGCCGGGCCGGGCCGGGCCGGGCCCAGCCCCGCCGCAGGGCCCTCCCCGCCGCTCGGCTCCGCGGATCAGCCGCCGCCCACCGCCATACCCCACCGGGCCGCCGCCTTTGTCCGCAGGGAGGCAGGCAGGCAGGCAGGCAGGCAGCGGACCGGCCTCTCGCTCCGGCTCCGGCCCCGCCGCACCCGGCCCGGCCCGGCCCAGCCTTGCGCAGCACCGCCCCCGGCCTGGGGCCGCCCGTCCACCCCCGCCCCTTAAAGGCACCGCCGGGCCGCGGCCGCCCCGCCCGGCCCAGCCCGGGGCAGGACCTCGGGGCGCCCCGCAGCCCCGCCCGCCCCGTCCGGCCCAGGGCAGGCCGGAGCCCCGGGGCCCGGCCCTGCGGCGGCTTTACCGGGCGCGGAGGGCCCCGTCGTTCCGCCAGGTCCCCAAGGATTTGCCGCCGGGCGGGCACTTGCTGGGGGAACCCAGGCTCGGAGGCGCGGCGGGGGCAGCCGCCACGGCAGCTGCGTCTCCCCGGGTACGGCCTGCCGGGGAGTGGGGCTCCTAGCCCCGCCAGCCGCCGGGCTGGGGAGACCCTCGGTCCACGGGGGCTGCCCCCGGAGCTGCCCCTGCTCCTCCCCAGCCAGAGACAGAGTCCCCCTGCTCGAGCCCCACCGTCGTGCCCTCCAGGACAGACTTGAGGGCAGCCTGCCGCTGCGCCAGTGAGGGTGGCATCGCTGTCCCCACAGGCTCCTGCCCGCCCTGGTGGGGCCCAGGGCCTGCCCCGCTGATCCCATGGGCAGAGGTGGGGTATCCATGGGTTCTTGGAAGGACCAACCTGCCTGCAGCAACCTGGACCCCCAGCCCAGCCATGACTCCAAGGCTGGGAAGGATGCCCTCAACAGCAGTAAGCACTGAACCAGGCCAGCTCTCTGCCCTTCCTTCCATCCTTCCTTCCATCCTTCCTTCCATCCTTCCTTTTATCTTTCCTTCCATCCTTAGAATCACAGAATTATAGAACCGTTTAAGGTTGGAAAAGCCCTTTAAGATCACCAAGCCCAACTGTTCCCCTAACCCTGCCATCCCACCACTAAACCCTGGCCCTAAGCACCTTATCTGCCCAGCTTTCAAATACCCCCAGGGGTGGGGACTCGAACCCTTCCCTGGGCAGCCCCTTCCAGTGCCTGACAGCCCTTTCAGGGAAGGAATTGTTCCTAATGTCCAACCTAAACCTACCCTGGCACAACTTGAGGCTGTTTCCCCTCATCCGATCGCTCATTCCCTGGGAGCAGAGCCCAACCCCCCCCACCTCCCCCCACCTGTCAGGCAGTTGTAGGGAGCGATAAGGGCTCCCCTCAGCCTCCTCTTCTCCAGGCTGAACACCCCCAACTACCCCAGCCATTCCCCATCAGCCTGGGGCTCCAGACCCCTCACCAGCCTCGTTGCTCTTTTCTGGACATGTTCCAGCAACGCAATGTTCCTTCCTTCCTTCCCTCCTTCCTTCCTTCCTTCCATCCATCCTTCCCTCCCTCCCTCTCTCGCTCCCTCCATTCCTCTGGTTTTCTTCATTTGACCACCTCTCCCTCCCTCCCCGCCCGCTGTCTGTAGCCACCTCTCCTTCGCCCCCTCGCCTCTCCTGCAGTTATCATTAACCATCTCTGCTTTCAGGTCCAAGTGCAGCCCAGAGCTGTGAATAACCCGTTCGGCTGCCCCAGCCCCAAGTGTTGTTGCTAAGGGTGACTGTGTTTCGGGCAGGCTCTGCGACAGCTGCCCCAGCGCTAACAAAAGCTGCCCTTGTCCTGCCACAAAGCGCCATTATTCAAAAAATTTGTGGGCAAAACATTGTGCAGAGTTGAGGGAGGACAAGGGGTGCGTGGGGGGACAGGGTGGTGGGGCGGCACCAGGGCTCCGTGCCCCAGGGCAGGCGGCGGGTTTGGAAGGGCCGCGGGCAGCAGCGCTGGGCAAGGGGTGGCCAGGGCTGGCTCAGTGCCCTCCCGCCTGCGCCCCGCCAGCATGAGTAACCCGGGGCTGCTGCACCGGGAGCACCCGGAGGTTTGCTGGCATTTCTCTGGCTTTGAAACACCAGAGAGATGTGGTGTCGAGGTAAGCCAGGATGTGGGGGTTCCGCCAATGGGCTGTCCAGCCCAGGCCTCGCTCCACTGGTGGCTTTTGCTTGGTCCCTGGGGAAGGAGGGATGCACGCGCCCCTGGCTCCTCCCAAGGCAGTGCACATGGGTTGTCCCCAGCCTGCACTAGAAACACTTCCAAAAACCCTACCCTGCAGCCGAGTGGTCCCCAGCTCGGAGGGTGCAACGGAGAGGGTCATGGGTGGGACTGTGAGTGACATGAGCTCTGCAGCTCCTCTTCTGCTTGGCGTGACCATGAAGCCCCATGAGGGGCCAGCAAGCGACAGACCCAGCAGTAAGCCATGGGGCGAGACAGACCCAGCAGTGAGCCATGGGGCCACACAGCCCCAGGGACCCAAGTGGCCCATCTCCTCGGTGGACCCGTGACCCTGAAGCCGCGGGTACCCAGTGGCCCATCTCCTTGGTGGATCTGGGGGACTTCCCTTACAGGGTGGCCAAGCTCCTCTGTGTGGGGCCATCTGCAGAGGGCAGCACCCACCCACACAAAGCTCCCTGCCCTGTGCTGGTGCTGTCCCGCTTTACCCAAGGGTCCCTTAGCCTGGCCCCGGGCACCCAGACAGGGTTGCCCCCAGCCTCCAGCACCATGCTGCCACATCCCTGGGCCGTGGGACCCAGGGTGCCTGGACCCACCGTCTGCAAGTACCCCCAGGGGCATCGTTCCTGCTGCTGGCGTGTCCCGGGGCAGCACCTGGGAGTGATAGTGACAAGTGCCAGGGAAAAGCTCCCTCCTGCGCCATGACCCATCCTGTGTCCCCCGTGGTAATGTTGTGGCTGCTGCCATCCCTGCTGCTGTGCTCCATGGCCCTGGTCCCCAGGGCTGGGGGACGGGGACAGCAGTGGGGACAATGCCAGCAGCTCTGGCCAGCCCAGGAGCGCTGCCTGCAGCCAATGGGGTTGGGGCAGGCCAGGCTGGGAACAGTGCCCTGTGGGCCGTGCAGCGCCTGGTATCTGGGCTCTCAATCACGCAAAGGAAGAAACACAGAAAGGGGATGAGAAAAGATAACAGGAAACAGGGGACATGACTGGGGAGGAAAAAACACCCAGCCCAGAGCTGCAGTTGGCCTCTGATGGCTCCCCAGGGTGGCACTGAAACCACAGACCCCTGCTACACTCTGGTGCAGTGGCATGGTGCTGTGCCCAGCTGCTGCCCAGCCCCTCACCTTGCCACCAGCACTGCAGCTGGCAGGAACAAGGGTGCTGTGAGGGTGCAACCCCAGGGGTGCTCGAGCAGCCCACGGACCCCCAGGGAGTGGTTTGGGGCCCCGCTCTCAGCTCTCTGGGTGCCCCTGCCGGCTCCAGCGACAGTGCTGCGTGCCTTGGGGCTCCCCTCCCTGCTGCTGCCTCAGTTTCCCCATCTCTCTTCCCCTGACAGGGCTTTGGGGGAGACATGGTGCCTGGACAGCACTGCCAACAAAGCCAACAACTGGGCGCGTGGACAGATCAGGACAGGGGCAGGTCTGCAGCCTGGGCACAGGAGATGCTCCCTGTGCAGATGCCACCGAAGCACATGTGTGCCCACTTCCCCTTCTGGCCAGGGACGGTGCTGGGGGCTTAGCAGCACCGAGGAGCTGCTGATGCCACTTCAGCTGATGGTTTCAAGATGAGTTAGTGGGAGCCAAAGTCAGGCTGGCATCCTGTTTTCAACCAGGCTGCGGGCGGCAGATGGGAGGCACCCTGGCGAGGCTGAGGGCAGGGCCATGCCTGCACCTATCCCAGCATGAACCCCTGGCACGCGAGCAAGGTGCCAGCTCCTTCCCAGCACCCACCCAGTGGGAATCGCCCACGGCCCTGGGTGGCAGTGCCAGGCTGAGGCTCTGGTGCTGAGGCTCCCCTCCATCCCTGCCAGCTCTGCCATGGGCGGCAGCAAACACCCAGGGCGCTCTTGGTTCCAGTCTGAGACAAACGAGCATCTCGCTGTTCGGCTGCTCCTGGGTGATTTCAGAGGGAGCTGCGTGTGCCAGAGGCATGCAGCTGGGCCCAACAGTCCTGCTTTTGATAATAATAATAATAATGATGATGATGTATTAGTGGTCTCAGCAAAAGAGTGAGGTGTGCTTTGGCACAGAGCTGCCAGCTAGCAGAGCTGCCCCAATGGGCTCAGCACAGCCCTGCTGGGCAGCCTTATCCCCTGCATGGCTGTGGCTCTGACAGGCTTCCCCCATCACCCTCCAGCCGGGCTGCAGCTCCTTGGAGAAGGTGCATGCGGCCCCATGTGGGATTTCAGTTCCCCAAAGGGGTTTCCCAGGTGCCAGGTTTGAAACAGGGCCCAAATTGTGGCTCCTTTCTGCCAAGCACATGCCAGCCACGGGCACCTACCCAGCCACCAGGCACCCACCCATCCATGGGGCACATGCTCAGCCATGGGCCACTCATCCACCATGGGGCACCCACCTTGCTATGGGTCATGCACCCAGCCACAGGGCACCCTCTCAGATATGGGGCATGCACCCAGCCATGGGGCACCCACCCAGCCGTGAGGCACCCACCCACTCCAGGGTCACATCACTGCCCACGCAGCACAGGGGAAGTGCGGGGAGCGGGGCTGTGTCAGCTGCCACGCGCAGCAGGAAGGACCCGTGTGGGGCCGGGACGAGGTGAGACCGCAGAAAAGAGGAAGCCCTCAAGTGCCCCAGCCCAGCGCTGGCAGCTGCCCTTGGCAGACGCACACCCGCACCTCGCACGCTGCCGCGCCAGCCCTTCCCGGGTAAGTCTGAGCTCAGCACCGCCGCTTGCTGCAGGGAGAGGGGCTGAGAAACGGGCGGCTCCTGGCACTGCTGGAGCAGGGGGTTCCCTCACAGAGCATCCTCAAAAGGGGGGCAGCAACCCCGCTGCTGGGGACTGGCGGGCAGAGGGACCTGAAGCACCGGCGTGCAGTGCAGGGAGCTGGCAAACCTTGCCCAAACCTCCCTGCTTCAGATGCTGGGTTGTTCTGGAGCCTAAACTTTGCTTTGTGTATTTTAGCAGGACAGATGGAGCAGGCCAAGGCAGGGAAGGGATTTTTCACAGCGAAGCTGCAGCAGCTGGGGTGGGAAAGCAGGGCACTGTTTTCCAGGAGGCTCCAAAATCAGGGAGGAGCCAGCACAGCCCTGGCCAGCAGCAGGGCTCAGGCAGCCAACGTGTTTTCAGAGGTTACCTTGAAAGGGAAATCAGCTCTGGTGCCGAATGCTGCGGGCGGCCCACGGGCACTGAGCCCTGCCCCTGGGACTGGCACTCCTGGGTGGGCTTGAGCTGGCAGCCAGTCCCCAGCCTGGCCAAGTGTCCCCCTTGCTGCCCCTGCTGCCACTCTTCCTTCCCATCAGTGCCGCCAGTTAAGGGGCTGCACCGTCAGTGGAGAACAGAGGCAGGCAGATGGGCACCGTGGCAGGGCCAGCATCTCGCAGCTGGGGTTCCCATGTGCTGCTGGGCTGAACCCCACCAGCAGCAACCCCAGACGGGCCCCTGCCCGCACCGTCCTACCTGCCCTGCCTGCAGGGCACTGGCCATCTGTAATACCTCCAAAATAAAGTATGAGTGTTTGGGGCACCAAGGCTGCAAGCTCCCGGACTGCTGGGGCTCCCCGAGCCTGGGGGGAGCACCCCGAGCCTGGGGAAAGCCCTGCCATCACCGTAGAAGGGTACTGGGGTGAGGGGGCAGCTTCTCGGGCAGAATGCTGTGGTCTGGCCCTGAACAGGGTTTTGGACTTCCCAGTCACTCCCAGGGACACCCCAGTTCACAGCTGGGGCCTCACTGTGGCGTTGCTCAGGCAGGACCCGGGTGTCCCCCCTCACCCTTTGGTGCATGGCCCCATCCTGCAGACCCCCAGGCACTTTCCTCCCCTGCCTAGCTGTGGCAAGGCTGGCTGCATTTCAGGCTCAACCTGCCTGGGGCAAAGCAAGAAGGGTGGAGCAGCACCATGGCTGTTTGTCAGGTGGGGAAACAGGCACAGACCAAGTACCAAGGGCCCTTGTGCCCATAACAGGGAGCGGTGCCGAGAAGTTGAGGTGGGGGGGGATGGGTGGCTGCTGCCCATAGGCTCTGTGCCTATGGCAGCATCCCTGCTCGCCCCGGAGATGGGGACACCAGGGACTGTGAGAGGGCGACACAAAAGCCACCACAGGGTGACAGCAGGTTCATGGGAGACCGTGGAGGGAGCTGGGAGCCAGCATCAGGACCAGGGGTGACACTGAGGCCCCGGGTTCATGGAGAAGCCCTTTCCCCAGCCCTTCCTCCAGCCCCAGTGCCTTCCTACCACCACTTGCTCTCAGCAAGAAGACCTGATGGCCCTTGGTGGCCTCTCCTCTCTCCCAGGTGCCAGCTCTGTCCCCTGAGAAGGTGACAGCCAGCCTAGCAGCATGCCCCGGGCATTGCTGCTGCCACGGCCACTGTGGGGCTGGCCCGGCATGAAGGCAGTGGTCACCACCGGGGTATTTGTAACCACCCTTTGGAACCTGAGGTGCTTCCTCAGCCCCTCCAAGGTCTCTGGAGAAGCTCCCAAGCACACTGAGCCGCTGGTGGTCCTGGTGTGGGAATGGCCCTCAAAGCAGGTCCCCAGCATCAGTGGGGACGTCTGCCGTGAGCTGTACGGCATCACAGGCTGCTGGCTGACGACGGAGAGGCGGCTCCTGGGCCGGGCAGATGTGGTGGTGTTCCCCCATACCAGGCTCCACTCCAGCAGGGACAGGCTGCCCAAGGAGAGGCCACCAGGGCAGAGCTGGGTGTGGGTCTCCCTGGAGTCGCCCTCCAACACTAAAGCTCTAGCGGGGTGGAATGAGACCTTCAACTGGGTGATGACCTACAGACGGGACTCAGACATCTTCATCCCCTACGGCAAGCTTGTGCCCAACCAGTCAGCCACCGTGCACATCCCCACGAAGACCAACCTGGTATCCTGGGTTATCAGCAACTACCGCAGGACTCAGAAAAGAGCTGAAATCTACAGAAACCTCTCCAGGTACCTCCACGTGAACATATATGGGAAAGCAAACAAAAAGCCACTTTGCAAGGACTGCCTCTTGCCAACAACATCCAAGTCCAAGTTCTACCTGGCCTTTGAGAACTCCATCCACCAAGACTACATCACTGAGAAGCTCTGGAGGAACTCGCTGATGGCCGGCACCGTGCCCGTGGTGCTGGGGCCTCCCCGGGCCAACTACGAGCAGTTCGTTCCTGCAGACTCCTTCATTCACATTGACGACTTTGGTTCCCTGGCGGAGCTGGCCACCTTCCTGAAGACCATGAACTCCAGCCGCTACCGGCAGTTCTTTGCCTGGCAGAAGAGGTTCAGTGTGAAGCTCTACACCGACTGGAGGGAGCGCATCTGCACCATCTGTACTGTCTACCCCAACCTGCCCCGGAACCATGTCTATCCCGACCTGGAGAGCTGGTTCAACACCTAGCGTGGGGCTGGTGTGTGCTGGGACCGTCAGGGACACAGCTGGGCAGACACCGGGGTGGGGGAGTGCGGGGCACCCTCCTACAGACTAGGCCGTGGGGCAGGGAGGGACGTTGGAGCCCCAACCTCTCCTCCCAGCCTGACTGTTGCCACACTGGGACCTTGAGCAACTCCACGTGACAATTTCTTGCAAAACAGGACTAACCCCCCCCCCCTCCCCTCCCCGACACTGATCTACCTCGCCAGGGTGCTTGCAGGACGAGAGGCTGCTTTGGAAATAAATGACACAGTGCTGCAGAGGCTCTGCCTGTGCAGGGGGCTGGCAGGGGGTTCAGGGCTCCCCAACCTTCCCCTGCAAGCCCTGAGTGCCTCCCCCCCCCCCCGCCCCGTGCCTTCTGCTGAGTGGCAAAGCCCTGGTAGCAGGGGCCCACGGTGACATTTCTGGCTGGGGTGGAGCTGAGCTCAAGGCAGCTCGGGGGGGACCCAGCACCCTGCGGCAGGGACAGAGAGCACAACCTCTGCTCCGTTGCTTCCCGGCACAGCCCGGCAGCACCCATTTCCCCCACCCACCCCCACTCTCGAGCTGTAGATGTCACCGTGCCAGCGAGGACCAGCAGGACACCGGATGCTCTTGAGAGCAATCTCGGCGTGCTCAGTGCTGGGCCGATGCAGAAAAGGATGCTGTGGTTTCTCACTCCCCTGCCGGGACGCCTGCCCTGCTGTGGCAGGAAGCCAGCGAGATGGTGGTGGCTGGAGCCTCGCAGCAAGCCCAGAGCAAAGCATGTCCCATGGGTACCCTGCAGCACCGGCAGCCTGCTCCCTGCTCTCTTGGCACTGCTGGGCCCCTGCACACCCTGCGTCACACATGCACCCCAGGCACCCACACTGCTGACACCCTGCAGTGCTGGACCCTGTGCCATGCACACGATGCACTGTGGGCACCCTGCACCCACCCTGCTCCATGGGCACCCTGCACCATGGGCACCATGCACCCACCCTGCACCATGGGCTCCCTGTGTGGGGAGCAGCACCCTGCACCATGGGGACCTTGCACAGAGCACCCTGCACCCTGGGCACAGGCAATGCCCAGACAGCCCAAGGGGAAGCACCCATCTGGGACCAGTGGCAGATGTCCAGGTTGGGTGACGGGAGGTGGGACAGGACTGCCCCATCCGTGCCCTCCTTCCTTTGCACCCCTCGGCTCAATGCCACCAACGCCCGATATAAATGACTCATTTTGTCACATTTCCCCGTTTCCCTCACTGCCGTCCCGAAGTTGCCCAACCCCATGCTTGCCACCCTGTGAGCTGCAGGCTGCTCTGTGCCCGGGGTGCAGCAGGGCTCAGGCAGTATGGTGACACCTCCCGAGCAGAGGGGACATTCCTGCCGGTTCACTGTGCCCCGTGCCTGGCAGCTGCCCCCCCAGCCCTCACCAGGTTGCAGTGACAGGCACACCGCGCTCTGTGGTTTCCGATTTCTGTCTTGTCTTCTGGGTCAACCGAAAACGAAGCAGGAGGGGCCCTGAGGGCCTGCAGGCACGGCACTGGGGCAGCAGGATTTGGGGGCCCCACGGCGGGCTGGGGCTCCTGCCTGGCTGGCCTTTTGCTGGAACGGGAAATCAAACGGTGGAAATGCGGAGAGAAGCAGCAAACCTCGGGAAGCTGACATCCTTCCCAGTCTTTCTGCTCCCAACCCTCCAGCCCACCCACCCCCAAAGTGCCAGGCAGCAAAGGGGGCTGGGGGTGTGTGTCAGTCTCCAGTGGGTGCTGTGTCCCCATCCTGGGCACCCAGGCACTGGGGAACAAGCAGGGACACAAGGCGAGCCAAGGGGATTCCAGCCCCATCTGCACCCCAGCCCTTTGCAGGGTCCCGAGATGCCTGCAGTGACCCCGCTCCTGCCTGAACCATGGGAGCAAGGCTGCAGGTCAGCCTCAGAGCACAAACCCAGCGGTTACCGGCAGCCCAGCTGAAAAAGGGGCTTTCCTGAAGTTTCCATTAGTCATTTCATTGCTGCTGCTCAGGGGAAAAATCCCTCGGGGGCGCAGGCTGGTGGCAAACCAAGCTGCAGAGGCCATGGCGGTGAAAAGCGAGGCGTAATCCCCAGACACTTGCTTCTCCTGGCTGGGCTGGCACCCCTGATCCCCACCAGCTCAGCCCCTGGTGCCCACCTGGACCAGCACCACTCGGGCACAGCCACTGCCAGGGCTGGACCACGCACACAGGAGCATCCCTTGCCCACCGGTGCCATGCTGGCAGCCCCACGGCCAGGACAAGCCTGGGCCTCCTGCACCTTGCCCAGCCCCAGGCTGGGAGCTCCGCAGCTCCTACTACATCCCCACCCCATCCTTCCCTGTCCGCAGCATCCACTGGAGCAGCCCGGAAGTGAGATCCCACTGCACTCCCACCCTGCCCAAAAGCAGCTATGGAGAAACAGCAGCTCGAAGTGGGCAGAAGGTGACCTCCACCACACTCCTGACCACCTCTGCTCGGGGAGGGGCACAGCCCCAGGCTGGTGTCCCTCCAGGGCCAAGCCACCGCCACCCCTGGCAGCAGGCCTGGCTGCAGACAGCCAAGAGCCAGGTGTTGCTGGCAGGATGGGCATGGGTCTGCCCTACCTCAGTGCACCGGTCCAGACCCACCATGCCCCTGCATGCAGCCAAACCTGAACCACTGGGCTGTCTGGCATTGTGCAGGAACAGGAATGCAAGGAAAGGGTTAACTCGCTCCCTTGCCCCAAAGAACTGAGATTTATTTAATTGCCAGAGTGAATATGATTAAGGAAAAAAAAATATCAAAATCATCATCAACTACAGCAGGCTCAAAGGCACAGGGGTGCTAGCAGCATGGACAGGACGGTGTCGGCCCCCCCCCCGGGCTGGGAAACCCCAGGAAAGACGGTCCCTGGGCAGCCGGGCTGGGGCACAGGGACAAGGGTTGGGGAGTGGAGAAGCACAGGGGAGCCAGGATGATGCCGGGCATGAGGGCCGGGGAGGATCCCAGTACCCCTCCCAGAACAAGCCCTGCCAGCCTGCCCATAGAGGGGCAAAGCTCTCCTGTGCCATGGGGCAGCAAGGGCTCACCCCCAGCGCCATGCTCCAGCCCTCGGATTAACCCTGCTGCCCGGGAGGATGGGCAGAGCCACTATGGAGCCCGGCCCTGGGCCCAGCGCCCCAGCCCTGCTCTACATGACAGGGAGGGGGCACCTGGGAAACTAGTAATCACTACAAAGATTTTTGCCTTTTAAAAACTACAACCAAAAACCAGTAAAAAAAACCCCAAAACATAATAAAACCACCCTCCCTCCCCCCCCCAAAAAAAACCTAAAAAATACTTTTTTTCTGGGTCTTGCAGGAGAACGGCTTGGCTGGGCTGGGGCTGGGTGCAGGCGGCTCCGCTCAGCACCCTGGGCATGCATGGCAGGAGCAGCTGCCCCCCAGGAGAGGTCAGAGGGGGGCCAATGCTGCTGGGACCAGTAAACTTGCATAACTGGGAAGGGCTGGGAGCAACTGCCTGCCCCTTGCGCCCTAAAAGCCCTTGAGCAGCCCAGCGAGCACCCAGGCAGGCCCTGGGAGCACGAGGGGGGCTGTGCCCGTGCCTTCTCAGGGCGAAGGGTGGAAGCTTTCCCCAGAGAGCCAGCCCAGCTGCAGTGTCGGGGCGGCACTGCTGCCGGCCCCGCAGCCCCCGGTTCAGTGGCTGCTGTTGCTCATGGAGAGCCCAGGTTGCAGCGCTTGAGGGAACATCTCAGCTTTGTGGAAGGGTGGCATGTAGACGGGAGGGGAGGGCGCCAGACTGTAGCCCTGGGACGTCACCGGGATGGGCAGGCCAGTGGGCACCAGGGACTGGTTCATGTCATACATCACCCCCTCCGCCTCATTGCCGAAGGGCAGCAGCAGCCGTTTGCCCTTCTGACGCCGGTTGCAGAACCAGACCCGGACCACCTGCGAGGGAGGGGGAGACAGGGAAGGGTGAGGGGGGCTAGCCCAGGCACTGTGTGGGTGAACAAAAGGAGACCCTTCCATTGGTGGCATCTCCACAGCACCTCAGCCTGCCAGCACAGCACCCTCCCTGCCACACACAGCTCCTCCTGGGGCTGGGCTCGGACAGGCTGATGGTGGCTACCATGGCTTCCAGTAGCGAACTGGCCTGGCATGGGTGCTTGGGAACGGCAGCCGTTTGGGCACCCACACTGCAAGCCCTCCCAACTTACGTCTTTGTCCAGGTTGAGGTCCTCAGCGATCTGGGAGATCTCCTGGGGACTGGGCTTCACACACTTGCGGAAGAAGCTCTCCAGCGTCCCCTTCACGTTGGTCTCAATGCTGGTCCTGCGTTTTCTCTTCCGGGCTTGGGCCAACACTTGCTCTGCATTGCACATCTGGAAATAAGAGAGAGGCCACAAGCTTGGCCACAGGGCTAGCAATGTCCCCAGCAGGCTCTGGACACACATGGGGCTGGCTGCAGAGGTCTGGCAGGGATGGGGACAGGCTTAGTCCCAAGACTGTCCACTGAGCATCACCCCACTGCAACCGGGACCATTTGCAGTGTCCCAGCACCCGCTCGTAGCTGGTGCTGGGGCAATGGATACATCTTCCTACACCCCTCCAGGCTCTGCGGGGAGCCGCAGGCTGCATCTCCAGCTTATCCAAGACTCCAGCAGGACCTGGTTGCTCTGCCACAGTTGTCACAAGGTGTCTGTGGGGCAACTTGGGCTCCCCCCAGCCTGGTAAAGCCGATACCCAGTGGCTCCACACACAGCCAGGCTGAAGCCACGGCAGCGAGATGCTGCTACGGCATGGGATGCCTGCTGCTCCCCTTCTCTTTCCCAAACATGTAAAATGGAGGAGAAGCTGCAGCTTGAGGGCTTGCTGGTATGCGGTACCCCAGCTCCCAGCCCTCCCCAGCCCTGTACCTCTTGCATGTTGTCCGTGTTCTCTGCCTCGTTGAGCCAGCGCTGCAGCAGCGGCTTCAACTTGCACATGTTCTTGAAGCTGAGCTGGAGCGCTTCGAAGCGGCAGATGGTCGTCTGGCTGAACATCTTCCCTGCATGGGCCGGCAGGGCGTCACGCACTGCTCCTGCCCCTGAGCATCTCCCACCCCCAGCAGCCCCCCAGGGTCCCCTCCTCCAGCATTCCATGTCCCTAGGGGAACAGGAAAGGCATTCTCCCTGCTGCTTCAGGAGGGATTTAAAGCACTGAAACACTCCTCAACAAGAAGCTGTAGCTATTTTACACCAATTCCTTCTTATCAAACCCTTTCAGCTTGAGTACTTAACCAGGGCTGGGGAGCCCTAGGAGCCCTGGGGCTGGTGCTTGCCACCTCTTTTGTGGCTCGTTAAGGAGCAGAGATCTGCATTGCTCAGGTGCTCAGTTCCCCCTCCCAGGCCTCTCCCTTCCCCCCGGGTGTGGGGGGGATGAGGCCCCTCACAGGAGGCCCCTTACCATAGAGGGTGCCCAGAGCCAGCCCCACGTCAGCCTGGGTGAAGCCCAGCATGATGCGCTTGTGCTTGAGGTCCTTGGCGAACTGCTCCAGCTCTTCTGAGGTTGGCGCATCCTGGCAGGGGCAGAGACAAACTGAGAGGGGACAACTTGCACCCAGGGGCTGCCAAGAGTGGGGCCTGCTGGCATGTGGGGCCGGCGTGGCATGGGGCACGGAAACAGGGACAGGAGGGGGCTCGGTGGAGCCCTTGACAGCACCGACACCCCCCAGCTGTTGCCCCCGCTAGGCGATGGGGTGGGTGGCAGAAGGGTTTTCCTCAACCCCTGAACAAGGGGCTGTGCCCAGGCATCCCAAAGCGCCTCCACACCACCCTGCCCCACACAGGACCCCCTGAACATGGCACATGGCCCAGCGCACAACACGCTGGCGTGACAGAGGCCCAGGGTGGTACAAGGATCCAGAGACAGAAAGCAGGTCCCGGGGGCACCCAGACCTCTTGCTCTGCCCCAAGGTGCCCGGGCGTCCCCCTTTGCCCCGGGCTCAGACCCCCACGATGGGCACCGTCCGTGATGGCCCCAGCATCTCCCGCTCTCCGATGCATCCTCACGGTCTCAGCCGTCTCGGGTCTGGGGCACCCACCTCCCCACGGTCCCGGGCACGGGGCGGCCCCTGGCAGCCCCCCAGGAGGTGACACCGGTGAAGCCAGCGCTGGAAGCGCCCATGACTCGGGTGGGATTCATGCCTCTGCCACACGCAGGACCTTGCCTTCCAGCCAGCTCCTCACCCAGGTACTCCCCCTCCTCCCTGCGGCGCAGCCCCTGACTGCCGCGGGGCACCCTGAACATTTTTCCCTCGTTTCCACAATTTGCAGCGCAATTTCGGCTTTTACAAAAATCCCTCCCGCCATGGAGCCTCGGCTCTGAACTCCTGGCATACACCGGCAGCAAGAAGCCCGGAGCATCCCTGCCACGGGGCAATGCACGCCCTCCCTCGGCCGGGAACTGCCTCGGACCCCCGGGGACGCGCATCCCCCGCAGCGCGGGGCAGGGGCTCCGCACAAACCCACCCCGGCACCCGCACCGGCTGCGGCCGCTGCCCCCGGGCGCGCCTGCCGGGCAGGGACGGGCTCGTGTAACGCCAAGATTTATAAATATTGAAGCCAACCCCCAAACGCAGCTGCAGGCGTGCTGCTAACTCAGCGTTTCCGCCCCCCTGGTCCCTGCCCGCCCCTGGGCTGGCTCTGCCCGTGCCCCGGCAGCCGTCGGCGCCCCGGGAGGAGCGGCCGGGGAAGCGGCCGTCGTCCCCGCAGGGCCGAGGGGCGTCAGGGGCCGCGCTGCGGCGGGGCAGAGCCCCGGGGCACGGCGCTGCCCCGAGCATCCTGCCGGCGCCGGGAGCGGGCAGCGCGAGAGACAGCTGCCGCCGAGTCCCCAAAAGCACCTTCCTCACCCCAAAGCGGCCTTCCCAGCTGGAAACAGGGCGAGCGGCTTCTCCCGGGGGCGCCCGGCGGAACGGAGGAGCGGGCGGCACCGGCGCGGTCCCCACCTGCCGCTGCCCCGACGGGGCGGCCCGGGCCAGGGCTCTGCTCACCGCCCCGCACGGCGCCGGGCGCGGCAGCTCCGCGGGGAGCCCCGTCCGCGGGCAGGGCGGCCCGGCCCGTCCCCGCCCCGCCCCGCGTTCCCGTCCCCATCCCCGTCCCGCCGCGGCTCACCTCGTCGCCGCTGTCGCTAGAGTGTCCGCCCTCGCTGGCCGCGCCACTGGAGCTGCCGCTGCTGCCCAGCCCTGCGGGGCCGCCGGAGCCCGGCTGCAGGGCGGCGGGGCAGAGCTGGGGGCCGGGGAAGGCGGCGGCGGCGGTGCCGGGGAAGGGCGGGCCGGGCAGGGCGGCGCTGGTGGTGCCGGGGGGCGCGGGCCCGGCCCAGGGCGGGGCGGGCCAGGCCGGGCCGCAGCAGGCCGCGGCGCGGGGCTCGGGCGAGGGCTGGCGGCAGGGCCGGCCCGGGCGCGTCTCCGCCTTGGCGGGCGGCCCGGCGGGCGGGGGCAGCCAGGCGCGGGCCGGCGGCGGGTCGCGGGCGGCCTCGGGCTCGGCGGCGAAGGGGAAGAAAAGCGGCTGGGCGGCCGCCCCGTCGAAGCCGCCACGAGGGAAGGGCGGGCCGGCGTCGGGCAGGAGGCCGAAGGGGGCGGCCGGCAACCCCCCGTCCGGGCTGAACATGCTGCCCGCCGCCCTAGGGCTCCATGCGGGGGCTGCGGGGCTCGGCCCGGCCGCCCGCCGGCCGCTGCCTCCCTGCTGCGGCGCCGCCGGGGCCTCTGAGGGCGGTGGGGCCGGGCCGGGCCGGGACGGGCCGTATGGAAATGGGCGCCGGCCCCATTGGCCCCGCACCGGTGGGTCGGGCGTGAACTTGATCCCCCCGGGGGGGGCAGGGGGGTGCCCGGGGCGGGGGGCGGCTGCCCGCACCCTTCCCCACGGGCCGCGGGGAGGGGGGGAGCCGGGGGCGGCCCCGGCTGGCCAGGGACCCCGCTGCAGGGCCTCGCCCCCCTCTGGCCCCGCTCGACCCCCGCGCGGCCCGGGGATGCTCAGCGAGGCCCGCGCCTGCCAACGCTGGGGCAGCAGCAACCCCGGGGGGCTCCGCACCTGGGGGCTCACCAGCGCCGGGGGTTCTGGGCACCGGAGGGGAACGGGGGCAGCCGCCACGGCGTGGGCCAAGGCTGGGACTGCTGCCGCCGCCGCCCCTTGTCTGCATAAGGCCTGGGGCCTCGGCTGTCATCCCTCGCCCCTTGTGCCACCTGGTCCCAGCGGTGGAGCCCCGTGTCTCCATGGGTGCCCTGGTCCTTCTCAGGTGAAGCTGGGGCTCCCCGGCTCCCTCACGCTCCCACCGTCCCTCTCCTCTCCTCTCCCTCGCTCCACAGAGGAAGGCCATGTGTCGTAGGGAGCATGTCCTCCCCGGAGGCCTGTGCAGGCAGAGAGGGCCCGGAGCTCTGGGTGTGCCGCCAGGGAGCTAATTGCAGCCCTGGCTATCAGGCCCATCTGCTCCACAATGGAGCGCGTTTGATATTTTCTCTATCTTAAGGGCTTTCCTCTCCCCCTGCCCTCCACAATGGTGCTATCGGGGCCAGCTCCAAGCATTTCCCCCTTCCCTCCCTCCCGCCTCGGCACTGGGAGCTCCCCTCATCCCGACACTGCTGCCACATCGGGCTCCGCTGGCATCGCCCAGCTCCTGGTTACAGGTGGGCACTGGCAGTGTGGGCACCCCCTGACCCCGGCCAGGCCAGGGCAACAGGTGATCCTGCTGCCAGCACTGCTCCCTGTTTATTAACCCGGATTACTGGGAGCCTGCAGCTGTCTCGCACTGGAGATATGCTGAAGAGATTGGCTGGAGGAGCCTCCCCCGCAGCGGTGGGATGGGGCTGCTGGCAGCACTGGTGAAACTGCTTGATGTTGTTATGAAGCACTTGCTTTGGCTCTAGGAGGGCTGGCACCCAGGGACGGACACCCAGGGGCTGGTACCCAGGGGCTGGTACCCAGGGGCTGGTACCCGCAAGTGCCAGCAGCAGCCCCTGGCTCAGCACATGGCTGTGCCACCCATGGGGAGAGTGGAACAGCCAACAGCTCCCTCCCCTCCCCCTCCAATAGTCCTCTAAGGAAAAAAGGCTGAGTCTGAGCTGGAATTAAGGCCCCCTCCTGACTCCTGGCTGGGCCTGTGCCAGGCTGCTCTGGGGAAGGAGGGCAGCCCCAGGAAATGACCTGAGGATGCAAAACACTTTTCACTGAAGACCTGGGCAGCCCTGAATGAGCCCCATGGCCATGGGTCCTGCTGGGGAGGCACTGCTGCCCAGGCCTGGCCAGGCACCTGGCCCTGAAGGTTCTGGGTTTGGCCATACCAAGGGGAGCACTGGGCCTTGGGCCATGCTGCTGGGGGGGCTGGCACCCAGGCGCTGTGCAGGCAGGCCTGTCCCCGTGTCTGCCCTGCTGCCTGCCCCCCTGCCTGCCCTGCTGCCTGCCCCCCTGCCTGACCCGCTGCCGGCCCCGCTGCCTGCCCGCTGCCAGTGGGCAGAGGAAGTATCTCTGCGGGACTCCAATCGCAGCCATCAGCCCTGCTCCTCCTGGGCTCCCGCTGCGGCCCAGGGTTTCAGAAGATCCTTGGCCGGGCAGTAACTCCCCTTCCCTTTGATTTATTGTTCCCGGGCTGGACCCCCTCCTTCTGCCAACCTGCTCTTTCTCTCCATCCCCCCAGGAAGCCCCCAGCCCCCCCAGCCCACCAAGGCCTCAAACGCATTCCTGCTCTCTTTCATATACAGGCGGAGGGGAAGGGAGACGTTGACTTTGAACCGGCCCCTTTGTAGGAGCGGGGCCCATTGTGGCAGTGATGGTTTTAGCTGGGGGATGTGGAGGGAGTCAGTGGGGTTTCTCGGTGTGTGCCCCCCCATACATTTCAATGGGGGGATTCTGGGGGGGCTGTGTGAGGTGCCCGGTTATTGTGCAGGGTCATTGTGCACCAATGGCTGGGACTTGGCCATCCGTCTCCTGTGGGACAGAGCCTCCTGCCTGCTCCAGGCAGAGGGAGAACACGTCCCTCCACCACCCCCATGGCTGGAGCCCGCTCGCGCTCCGGGCCTAGCTCTGCAGTCTGTAACCCAGGCAGGGATGGACAGGATCCTGCTAGGAAAAGGGGAGCAGGAAGGATTGCCCTGTCCTCCCCGGCTCGCTGAGGTGGCAGCAGGCTGCAGGGAGCAGAGCCACACACATCGGCTGGTCCTCCCCTCGCTGAGTGTGCCGTTTTGGCATCGGTTTGGCTTGGAGGCCCAATTCTAAGAGGGTGTATGGCCACAGACAATGTTTTATTCACTGTCAGCCCACCCTTTCTCGTGGGGCAGGTGATGGAGAAGCTGTCGGGCTGTGCTGGATCCCCCCAAGTTTCACACCCGAGACACCCACCCCTTGGTGTACGGCAGCCCTGTGCCTGGTGGTTCAGGGGCCTGTGGTCAGAAGCCGGCTGCAGCCTTCACCCCAGGTCTGCCTGGGGGCTGGGCAGTGGGTTTGGGTTCAGAAGCCCCGTCCCTGGGAGGAATGCTGCAGCTTCTCCATGGCACTGCTTGGCTGCTGGCCTGGGTGTACAGGGTGGGGGCTTGGTGCTTCCAAACCTGTCTGCCTTGGAAGTCCTGGAGTCCAGACCTGCCCCCTCATTAAAAAGGCCTCTGCATTCCCGAGCCCGGGGTGTAATTTGGGTCTTGCCCACATCACTGCAGTGCCTGAACACAGCAGCCGGTCCGCCCTGATGGTTTGCAGATGGGGAAACTGAGGCACGGACAGGCTGGAGCTGAGCATGGACCCTGCACCCAGCTCCAGACTGTCCTGGGATGTCTGGGCCACAGATGTGGTGTCCCAGGCCCAATGACTCCTCTGTGCCCAGACATAGGGGGGGACACAGCTTCCCAGGGGTGCCCCCAGGGAGGGGTCTTCCCAGGAGGAGCGGTCAGGTTTTACTCAAAGCTGGAGCTTCCCCAAAAGCCTGGGTGTGCTCTGAGAGGTTGCTGGGTGTGTGTGTGGGTGTGTGTATGTATGTGTGTGTGCGCAAGTCTGGGTCACCCCAGATGTGAGCCTTGGGGGGTCCCAGGTGATTTGGGGTGCAATGCTGCTGGCCTGGAGCTGCAGCTTTGGCGGTGAGTCAGCACCCACCCTCCGGGCTGCCGAAACCAGGAGGAGACGAGATCCTATCAGCCTGATGGGGGGCTGGCGTGATCAAAGGGCCGGGAGGGAGCTCAGGCTCCACACAATGCGGGGACCCGATAACCCTTATCTGCCTGCCCGAGAGGTGCGAAGGGCCCGGCCCTGGGGCCAGGGGTGGTGGGGGCGGGCGGGCAATGGGTGCTACAGGGCTGGGTACGGGCAGGGGCTCCCACCCAACCCTTCGCTAGGGAAACCTCTCCTGGCAAACACTGAGAAGCAAGAAAATAAACTCTGGTTTTTGCTGGGCCTGGGAAAACCTTTGGGAAGGGCTTGGAGGCTGCTCCAGCTGCAGGAGCAGGACGGCTGCTCCCACTATTCCCCAGGGAAGGTTTTGGGATGGGGGACCCGCAGCATCCTCCCTCCCTGTTGCCCCATCCCACCCCGCTCCCGAGAGGAGGACTGCGAGCCGAGGGCCCCACAGCGGGGAGCCTGGCCCCACACCACACACTCGCATGGGTCTCAAATATGATTGTTTAATAAAATCTCCTTTTAAAAGAACTACAATCCATACAACAACGAGGGGCGTGGGGAGAAGGGCAGCAGCCCACGGGCAAGGGAGCAGGGTGCGGGGAAAGGATCTGTGCAGCAACGGCCTCTGCCAGCCAACCCCGCTGGGGATGTTCCCACACCACTGCTGCTCACCGGCACAGGGACCTGCGCTGCTGCCTGCCCTGCCCATGCCTGCTTGCACGTGCAACGGCTCCTGAGTGTGCAATGGCTCCCGTGCGTGCAACAGCTCCTGGGCATGCAAGAGGCCACCCGTGCGTAAGGGGTCTCACCCCCATGCAAGACACCACCTGCATGCAGCAGGTCACCTGTGGCCATGACAGCCCACGTCAGGGTCCGGACATGAAGCCACATCTGTGAAAAGCAACCCAAAACTTGTCCCAGGCCTCACGCTGGAGGGGTCACGGCCAACACACTGGGGAGGCTTTGAGGAACGGTGCTGGGCTCTGAGCAAGGACTTGTCGGTGGGGGCTGGTGAGCCCAGACACAGACACGGGTAGCAGAGGGGTGCTGGGGGTCCCTGGAACCCAGGAGGTGGCTGGGACAGAGCGGCAGAGATTGTCCCCTGCCACAGAGGGATGCCTGGAGAGAGCACTGGGCTGGGCTCCAGAGATGCTGCAAAGGGCACGGGCTCCGTGGGGCAGAGAAGCAGCGCAGCAAAGCCACTGTGCCTTGGCTACCCCTGCCAGGTACCTGAGTTCCCCCCTCCCAAATCTCACTCCTTCCTCCCCCATGGCCACACAGGTTTAGAACCAAAACCCTGAGCCTTTTCTGAGCATTACACCCCTCGAGGCCTGGGGTGAGGGTCCAGCTGGCAGCCAGGGCTGCCACAAAGAAATCCTCCGCCAGCGCAGCCCGGCACGGGGTCCCAGGGCACAGCGGCACGGGGACTGTCTGTGCCCCAGGGACTGAGGACCAGCACCCCTAGAAGGGGATGGAGCCAGCTCAAGGGCCAGGGCAGAGCCTCTGCTCCCGGCTGGGCACCACGCAGGGTGGCATCTGAGGGTGCACCCTGGGGAGCGATGCCTGGGCCTGCCCGAGCCTGCTCCTGCTCCTGCCCACAGCTCGTGGAGCAGGATCTTCCTGCCAGGGGCTGCTCAGGCTGGGGAGGAGGGGGCAGAGCAGGCACCAGAGCCTTTCGCAATGCCACCCATGCCGGAGAAAGCCTCCATCCCTGGCAGAGGGGCTCTGGGCAGGCTGGCAGCCCCGATGCCTTCCCCTGCAGACACGAGCATGCCAGGACCCCCTGGCCCCTCTCCTGCTCTCCAACCTCCTCTCCAGCCCTTTCCCAGCTGCTGTTGCATCAGCCCAGCTGTAGACAGGGCAGCAGCCCCCTCCTCAAAGCCAAATGCAAAGAGACAGTGCTGTGGACCCCCTCCCCGTTCCTGTGCCAAGGCAGCCACCCCCCCTGCAGAGCTGGCGTGTCCCCAAGTGCAGTGAGCGAAGGGCAAGGCAGGGACGCATTCACAGCATCAAAGAGGACAAGGACGCTGGAAATGGGGGCGATCCCCCCCTCCCATAGCTATTAGTGGTGTTTATTGGGCAGGTGTTGAACAGTCTGGCAGAGCGGGGTCCGCATCCCTTCACCCAGCTGTGGGTGCCCCTCCGGCACGGCCACCCCGCCAGGCTTCGGCGTGGGCATACAGTCCATAGCGGGTTCGGATGGAGGAGAGGAGGGGTATTACTGGTGCGACTTGGGGTTCGAGGGGTGTAAGGAGGAGTCGTCAAACAGCGGGTTCCTCACTTCCATTTCTCCGGTCTGCAGCGGTGGAGGGAGCAGGATGGGGGGAAGGAAAAGGTGGGAGGTCAGAAAGCAGCTGGGGGTTGAGCCGCCCTGTCCCAAGGGGTCTGAGCCTGAACCCCAGCCCACTGAGGAGGAGGGAGGATGGGGAGGACCTCGTGGGCTGGGATGGGGTGGCACAGACCAGGACCCCACTGTCACCCCTGGAAAGGTGCTGCCTCCCCACCAGGCACGGCTGGGGATGCTGGACCGGGATGATGATGTATAAAACCCGTGGTCCCGGCTGGGGTGGGACCCCCCAGCCTGGCTGGAGACTCCAAGATGGGACCCCAGAGCCCAGCTGGGGACCCAGGATGGGACCCACAGCCAGGTTGGCAGGAATGGGGTTCCTTGCCCAGACTGCCTGCCTGCCATCAAGTGCCCTTTAATGGGCCTGTAAAGACCTAATGATGACCCTTAATCTGGGCCCTGATGGCCAGGCTCCGCAGCCATTACCATGTGAAAGGCTCCTTTCGGGTCTCTTTGTGCTCTTTGTACCCAGGGCTGTTAGGAGCTGCCCTTCCCCGGGGTCTCCTGCCAGCCAGGGAAGTTCCCCCTGACTTTAAGGGGTCACAGGTCCCCAGCCCAGGCACTAGGGAGGCCACAGGACAAGCCCAAGGTGCCCATGTCCCTGCACGGCAGGGATGGCAGGGTGGCTCTGCCAAGGGCTGCTCTGGCGCTTCCCCAGGGACCGGCCCCGTGCCGGGCACCCACAGCAGGGCACCCACGCTTGCCCACGGGAGAGCTCCAGTGGGACCTGGCCAGGGCACATGGGTTAGACCATCTCAGGGGTTGATGAAGGACGTGTTTGAATGGCTCCTTGCAAGGAACTGCACGTCCCAGGCCAGTGCTGGATCCCTGCCTGCACGCCCAGGGTCCCCCCTGCGCCCGCCATACCGGAGCCAGCCCAGGGCACTCATACACGGTGAAGTCTCCATCCTCATTCTCCTCATCAGAGGACGCCGAGTCCGGCAGCTTGGGCTCCTCTTTATGCCTGGGGGGGAGGGTGCAGAGAGGGGGTGAAGCCCAGGGGATGGTTAACAGCACCTCAGTTAATGGCAGAGCACGGAGCAGCGGCTGGGTCCACTGCCTGCTCCCAGGGCTGCTTACTTCTCCATGGAGAGCATCTGCTGCTTTTGGTGCTGGTAGTGGTACATCTGGGCGCTCTGAGCCAGCGTCTTGTCCCCGGGCTGTGGAAAGAGCATGGACAGGCATGGAGGCCGGGCTCCGGTGAGCCCCCAGCCCAGCCGGCAGGTGTCCCCCACTGTGTCAGAAGCCTCTCAAGCAGAGCACGTGCCTGGCCCCAGCACCAAGCATCCTGCAAGGAGGGATGTGGGCGCCTTACCGAGATCTTGTCATAAGGCGGGGGGCTGGCCACTCGCTGTGCCGAGTAGTCTGCTTTCTGCGCCAGCCTGACCTCCTTCTGCAGCCTGCCGGGGAGAGGGGAGTGCTCGGCAGGAGCCACCGGATGACTCCACATGGGACCCCAGGGGGCTCAGCCCTCCCACGAACATCCCTGTTCACTGCTACAGGTGGCACATCCACCTCCAGCCTGCAGGGCCCGGGCACGAGGCACTGACATGCTGGGGGTGTCAGCACCCAGCGCCACAGTGATGCCCAAACCAGGTGCCACCCGCTCCCAGGAGCCCGTGCATGGCACCAGGGTGTCCCACCACTGTCTTCCAGCCCTGACCAGCAGACGCCTCTCCTCCAACCCCCCACATGCCCAGGAAGCAGAGGAACAAGCTCCTGTGGGCACAAGGACACTGAGGCTGGCACCAGCATCCCTGGATCACCTGCACCAGCAGACCGCAGCCACGATCAGCGCTGAGATCCCGGCCACTGTGCACACCACGATCAGCCCTGCAGAGGTGGAGCAGGATATAGAGGGACAGCAGATGAGCCTGGTGGCATGGTGCCACCAGCCCATGCTTCCCCAGCAAGGACATGAAGCCCCTTCCTGCAAGCTGCCTATCCCCAGGGTCTCACCAAGCACCACGTTGTCATTTGAAGGGATGGGGGATGCCTCCACAGGATACTTCTGGACTGCAGTGGTGGTGGAGGTGGGGAGGGTGGTGGCTGCCTCTCTGCCAGCAGGGCCCCGCTGCAGAAGCCCCTCTCTCAGCCTGCTGGCCACGCGCTGCCTGCCGCCAGCAGGAACTGGGCTGGCTGCAGGAGAAGGCAGAGCCCCTGATCAGAGCAGCACCGGGGCAGCCTGGGGTGCAGGGTCTGGCTGCTGCAGGGTCCCCGGCACTGCTGCAGGGAGCAGTGGGAGCGGGGGAGCAGGCACTTACTCCTGGGCTTGCCGTCCCACAGGGGGTGGGGGCGAGGAGCCTCTTGCCTGGCCAGCACATCCGCCAGAAAATCGATTTCTTGCTCCAAGCTGGGAATGGACGTCCGCCCTGTGCCGGGAGAGAGCAAGCGTGAGACAGGCACCCCGGAACATGGCTGCGCACCCAGGCCCTGGGCCAGACCCAACATCCCCCTGAGGAGAGGCCCATGGCCCCGCATGAGCAAATGCAGGTGGTTTGGTGTCCCAGCCCACTCGGGCACAGCCCTCCGGCACACCGGTGGTCCCAAATCTGAGACCTGGGATCTGCATGTGTCCTCACCGCTTTTGGGAAGATTTTCACTCCACAAACATCGGAGGCTGCAGGAGCAATAGTGGCCACAGGCGCCTCCATGCCAGAGCCAGTGGGTCCTGCAGAGCCCCGCAGGAGCCCTCAGGCTGCCAGCACCCGCTGCTCCAAACCTGCCCGTGTCCCTGCACCTGGGGCCGCACGATGGCCCTGAGCGAGGGGGCACACGAGCTGGAGTGGGGAAGATGCCCCACCGCTGCGGGGTGCGAGGGGCAGCTCGGTGAATCGCAGACCCACTGTGGGCAGTGGGGCCATTTCAATAGCAGGCAGGGGACACCTGAACGTTGGTTTTCACCCCAAGTGGTCCTGTATGGCCCAAGGGGGCTGGAGCCACCCCAGAGCAGGGCTTATCTGGGGCTGTCCGGAACCTGGTGGGAACCCGTGCTCCAGCTGAGGGGCTGTTTCTGCCCAGCGCCTGGCAGGATGCGGCTGCTTTGGGAAGGGGGTCGAGGTGCTCTGTGCAGTGAGGGCCATCGCGTATCCATAGGGGTTGGCTGGGCATTCCGTGGGTGGCTGCCCCAGCCCACGCCCTAGCACTGTGCACGCTGGGGACCCACAAAGGGCCGGGTGCTCCTGCGGTGCGGGGCATGGGCGGGACCCCCACCCCAGCCCGGGGGTGCCCACCCACGGGGTAACAGCGTGGAGCAGGAGCAGAGCTGCTGTCCTGGGGCTCTCCGAGAGCAGAGTCCAGCTCTGATGCAGACCAATCTCCTTTTAACAGGATTAAACTCAACTTCAAAGGCAGGAGACGCCTCTGTCCCCGTCCCTGCTCCCTCTGCCCCACTGCTGCCGTATTCAGGCTGTCCCCAGCGGGAAGCCCTGCAGGGTAAATCAAGACTTACAAAGGCGAGGTGGTACCGTCAGTTTGGCTCCCGGGTAATTCAAGGTAATAACAATTACAGCACTTCTGGAATCTGTCCTCACTCCCAGTGTTTGGAAATAAACCCCAATTCCCCCTGGAGCCAGGCACAAAGGCCACGCAGCCACCCCGCGACTCAGAGCCACACAAGCCAAAAACCAGTTTAAAAGGGGGACACTCTTTGCTTTAAACAAGTGCACGAACAGCTGCTGTCCCCATGTCCCTGTGTATCCTGGCTCCCTGAACTGCCCCGCAGCCTCCCATCCTTGGCAGGAGCCAGAGCACCCCATGAGCCCTGGATTTCCCCGGGCCTTTGCACCCCATTATTTCCACCCCCAAAGTGATTTGCAAAGCAGCGCCACGGCCACATGGTACCAGGTTTGGGGCTGGGCCATCAGTGCCATGCCCAATGGGTGAGTGCCGTGGTGCCAAGGTGCTGGCAGGGAGCCAGGCTCTCCCAATGGGCAGGGGAGCTGGCACAGGACTGAGCGGGACAGCCCTGTGCCCCAGAGGGGACACCCTGGTGCCTCACGGGGACAGTCCTACGCCCGAGGTGGGGACAGCCTGGCAGCTGGGATGGGGCCAGCCTGCCTCTGGCTTCCCAGTGTGCTCAGGGAAAGGCCTGTCCCCATTCTCACAGGACCTAGGGGACAGCCCTGCCCGTGCCCATGTGTGTCACTGTCAGGCCTGGGGGAACTGTGCTGTGTTGGTGCTGCGTCAGGCAGATGCAGCTGCAACAGCCAGCGCTTCAGGAGGACGAATATGATGTGGCTGGAAAAGGAAACAAAAAGCTGGAAAACCAGGAAGAGCGGCTCCCAGGTCACTCTGAGCCTCTCGCTGCGTGAATCGGCACAGGGAAAACCAAGGCTGTGCCGCTCGTGGTTTCCAGCATTGCCGGCCGTGCCTGGGCTGTGCTGCTCACCTGCATTAACCAGCTTTATCGCCAAGTTCCCTTTCAGCAGCTAAAAACCCCTGCACCCCTGTTTCATTTGGCAGCTGAGACTTCCCCTGGCGATGCCACATCTGCCACCCTGCAACATGCACAGGGCAGAAGCAGCTGGGCACTGCAGACGGGTGAAACGTTGCGGTGAAACATCAGGCCAGGGCTGCTCCCCAGGGAACAGGGCGCCGGGGCTGACCCCCGATTCCTGCTCAGCTGCCCCAGGCCCTGGCTCTTGCTGCAAGAGGAGCAGAGATGGGGGGGGCTCCCAGAGGCCCCCCCCAGCCCTGCTGCAGCAAGTTGAGCACACCAGGCAGGCACAGGGTGCACAAAAGCATGCACAGGGCACGGAGAGTGCATGCAGGGTATGCACAGGGCAGAGGGTGCACACAGGGCATGCGCAGGGCATGCGGGGAGCACGCAGGGTACATACAGGGTATGCACAGGGCTTGCACAGGGTGTATGCAGGGTATGCACAGGGCACACGGTGCACACAGGACATACACAGGGCACGCAGGGAGCATGCGGGGTGCATGCAGGGTAGGTACGGGGTGGGGAGAGGGTGCACACAGGGTATGTACAAGGCATGCACTGGGCATGTACAGGGCATGCAGGGAGCACACAGGGTGCCCGCAGGGCTTGCAGAGGACAGGGGTGCCCTCTAATGGTAGGTCCCACCACCCGCCTGAAGCAGGGAGGGCATAGCCAGGCTGGCACACAGCATCCCAGCCCTGTCCTTCCTTGGGGCTTTCCCCTCCCCAGGTTCTCCAGGGCTCAACCCTGGGACGCACACAGGGGTCTCACCAGTTACCATGATGGGTTTGGGGACAGCAGGGAGCGAGAAGGGACATGTGTGGCTTCTGCCCTGGGCAGGGAAAACCTGACGCTGACAGTCGCCACAGGAGGGCACAAAATTCCTGCAAATCCACTTATTTCTCTCGTCCTGCCCCAGAATGGCTGATGCCCTCCTGGCTGCTGGCAGCACAGCAAGCAGGGAGAGGGGAACCCCCAGGTCCACAAGCTGGGACCCCCTTTTCCCCCTCTTCCCAAAGAGCTTCCCGCTGCCCAGCAGGGCTCAGCCCCAGGTCTGTGCCGGTGGAGTCGAGCAGGAGCAGGGACAGGACCGACCAGCCCAAACCACATCATGCCAACGCATCGCGGCACATTCAAATGGCATGCAGCACCGTGGTGCTGGCAGCATTTCAGGGGCTCAGGATCCCCGTGCAGGCAACACCAGCGAGGTGCAACACAAGCAGCTGCAGGATGTACCGCGTCACGAGGCCCCCGCGCATCTCATCTCACCTCCGTGTTGGTGCTGCACCGGGTACGCCACGACACCCATGCATACCAATGACAGGAACACGCCGCTCATGTGCATCGCCCTCCCGAGACCCCCCCCAAAATGCCGCTTTGCACCCCAAAAAGCTCCTCTTGGCGCCTGTGCCTGCCTGCAACAGGTACGCTGGAGGAGAGGAGCCTCTTGGCTGCTGCCCACGCTCCTGCCAGGAGCTGCAATCAATTGCGGGGATAAGCGTGGCGGCAGCTGGGATCCCGGGATCAGCTTCACCAGCAGTCGCAAGCAGCTCAAGGATGCCTAACCCTTTAAAGGGGCTGCCCACACAGCTTTGCATCCTTGAGCTGCAGCAGCCCCCCCTGTTTGCATCGCATCCACCCCCCAAATGCAGCTTTGCATCCTTGAGCTGCAGCAGCCCCCCCTGTTTGCATCGCATCTACCCCCCAAATGCAGCTCTCACAGCCCCTCTGCATCCTTGCAGGCTCCCTGGCTTGCACCGGGCAGCCGGGTGCTGCTGCCAGACTGAGGTATGGGCAGGATGCAAAAGCACCCATGATAAAAAAATCGATGCCTCCCTGCCAAAAGGACCTGGGGCGTCCTCTGGATGCTACTGCTCCCCCGGCATGCTAAAATAGAGGATTTAGGAGGGGATCCCCTTTTTTTTCCCCCCTGTACCCACACTTTCACTGCCAGGAGGTGGTGGCATTGCTTGAGACAACAGGACAGGGCTGGGATGGTCTCCATCCTCCCGGCATCCTCTCAGAGGATGCTAGTGCAGTCCTGCATCTCCCTGCTACAGCCGAGAGAGGATGCTACCATGGTCCCAGAGAAGCCGGGCGAGGATGCTACGGCGGCCACATCTCCCTGCCGAAGCTGCACGAAGCAGGGTTGCTATGGAGATGCTGGCGCATGTGCAGCCCTTCTGAGAGGGGAATTTACTCCCAAGATTTCACATTAAAAAATAAACCACCAATAACAGTCAAAGCTGTTCAGTACCTGTGGATGTGGAGCCCATGGCGGGGGGCATCTGCCCATGGGAGCCCTATGCTCACCGCCGAACGCCAAGCCTGGCCACCATCCCTGCGCTGTCCCCTCTCTTGTCCCCCCAGCCATCACTCCCATTTCAGCACAGCCTGACCCCTCTGCCCAAGAGCCAAAGGGCTGCGCAGACCCTGCGTCCTGCTTTGGGGATTTCCCCTCTGATTTAAGGGGTGATCCTCCTGCCAGGAGGCTGATGGCAAGAGGGCACGACGGGCTCTGCCATCCCCCATCTGGCCACCCCCTGCAAAGCACCGGCTGAGCTGCAGGCAAAGGGCAGCTCTGGCTGCACCCCAGCGGGACACCAAGCGTGCTCAAGACATGGGGGCCAGAACACAAAGCAACCCCCCAAAAACTCAGAGGACCCCTCCATGCAGACAGCAGCCCGAGTGCAGGGGGAGCTGCCTCTTGGGGTCCTGCAGGTGTTGTTCTCCTGGCCTGCACCGCCCAACCTGGGACGAGCCACCCCATCTGTTTTCAGGAGCTCCCCAGGCCTTGGGGTGGGGGCAAAGAGCTGTGCCAGCGGGGCCAGGCAATGCTGTGGGGTGCCCACCATGGGCAGGAGCCAGACTCTTGGAGGGACCATGGGCTCTGCCCGCCAGGGAAAAAACAATTCCACTTTAGCAAGAGGGTTTTGGGGGCATTGGGAGTGAAAAGCAGGCAGAGAAGGGCGGGCTGGAGGGAGGCGCTGGTTGATGCCCTTTGCAGTGGGCACCAAGGAGGTTCAGAGGCGCTCAGGAGCCCCTATGCCGCACCTAGGCATTTCCCAGGAAAACACACCGGGAGTGGGATGGGATGGGATGGGATGGCCAGGTCCCAGCCCCTTCCCCACACACAGAAGCCACTCCACTTTAGTTAATGCAAAAATAATTGGTTGGAGCCATAATTACAGTCTTAATTCAACTGCTTGTGGAACCTGCAAGAAAACCCACGAGGTGGGGGGCACAGAAAGAGCTCTGCCTACAGCTTTCCAAGCTACACAGAGTTGAGTGTCACCCTAAAAACTGCCCGTGCCTGGCCCCCAGCTCCATCTGTGCGGCCAAGCTGGGGTGCGGGTGCCGCAGCTGCACCCGAGCACCCTTCATGCACCACAGCAGCAGGTGGGAGAGCCCTGCCTGGGGCGGCATGGGTGACCACAGGCTGCTGCTCCCCAGGGATGCTCTGCCCATCTCCCTGCCCACTGGCACAGCACAGCCACCCTGGCTGCCACAGCCCCGCAGCTCCCTTGGGAAAGGAGCAAGGGAATAACACCCGGTGCAGCCCCTGGTGCCCCTGCAAGCCATGCAAGCCTCCTGCCCGGTGCTGCTGACTCCAACCCTCCCAGCATGGACACTGGGCATCACCGGAGGAGGAGATGGCAGCCCCAAACCACAGCCCAGCATCTCAAACAAATGGGAACCAGGTACTGAAATCCCAAACACCAGCATGGCTCAGCCCTGGGATGGGTGAGGCTGCAGGCACCCATTTGCCTTGGCCACGGGGTCTGCACGAGTCACAGCTCCGTGCACCAAAAGCCTCTACCCTGCTTGTGCAAAACCTGGGGGTCTGCACGGCCACATCCCCTACTCCAAAAAGACCCCACCCCAGGGCAGCCAGGCAGACCCCGGAGCACCCTGGCAGCCACCCGGGCCCCATCCTGTCCCTGGGCACCCCTGGGTGCTGGCAGGGCCCAGCAGCACACACGGTTGCCGGCACAGCAGCAGGAGGATGCACAGGGAGCAGGGTCGGGTCTGTGTGCTCCCTGCCAGCCCCAAAACCACCCCACAACTGCGCTGAGCTGGGGCTTGGGGTGAGAGGGACGGAGCTGCTGTCCCAATGGGGACATGGCTGACATGGGGAGGAGAAGCCAGAGGACAGGGAGCAGGGGTGCTGCTGGGGCAGGGGCTGCCCCGAGCCATGGGAACCTCCTGAAGCTGTAGAGGAGCAGGGCAGGTTTGCAGGCAGGGCAGGGCAGGGGTTGCCGAAGGGGCTGCTGCAGGGTGGGTGCACCTACCGCTGGGTGAGAGCTGCTTCTGGACACATCGCCCACGGTCGTCCTCCTGGAAGGCGGGCAGGCAGGGGCCGCAGGCACCCGACCCTGGCAGGCAGAACTCCCGGCGCTGCAGGGCACAGTCCAGGCTCCGGGGACACAATGCTGCTGTGAGGACAGGAGAAGACAGGTCAGGAGGAGGAGAGGGGACAAACGCTGCCCTGGGTCTGTCCGTGGCCGCTTGGCGTGGGACTCAGCCGCCCTGGGCAGCGCCCGCTGCCGTTAATGTGTGCTTCACTGGCGCTGCCCCTTGGTCCCCCGTTGCCCCCACTTTGCCTTTGGAAAGCCATCACCGACTGCAGTTACACATAGGCCCTAATGACCTGGGAGTTGGACTCAATGGTCTTTTGGGCCCCTTCCAACTGGGGATATTCTGCGATTTTCTGACCAACGCAAGGCTGTTTGCTGCCTGCGGGCAGCGCCTGTCCTCCCGCATGGGACCCTGAGCCCCAGGATGCTGCAATCCCACAGGGCAGCACAAGCCCCAGGGTGTCACCATCCCATGGGATGCCCCAAGAGCTGGCAGTGATGAGGGTCTCCCGCACCCGCCTGCAGCACCACGCAGGCAGCGCCCGAGCAGGCTGGTGGCTGAAATCCAACCAACACAAACTGATGCCCGTGTGGTAGCTGTCAAACAAAAAAACCACCCCAAACCAATCCTCCATGAAGCCTCAGCTCAGCTGTGCCAGGTCAGCACAGGCAGCAACAGCTTTGGTTTCCATCCCTTTGACATTGCAGTGGAAAAACATAAGGACCCAGCCCTCCCCTGGCAATGTACCATGGCCCAAACTTCCTTCATGGCTCTATGGGGCATCTCATTTCCATGTCAGACCCAGGGACCTCTCCAGTACCTGGGGGCAGGCACGAGCCCCCCACGCTCTGACCTCATCTGGATCCAACACTCTCATGGCACTGTGGCAGCTCCATGGCCAGAAGCAGCCCCTGTCCTCCCCCAGCCTGGCTCAAGCCAGTGTGACTTCCTGGGGAGACTCAAAGTCCCTGGGTCCTACACAAAGCCGGGTCCTAAGACTGGGTGATGGTGGCAAACCGTGTGCAGAGATGGAGAGAGGAACCATGACCAGCTGGGACAGTGACACACAGGGCAGCGCACAGCTCTCACCTGTGGCATTGGGGCTGTGGGGACACGGTGGGGTCCCGGCTCTCAGGGACAGCAGCAGGAGCTGTTGCTGGGGACAGTGATGCTGCTGGGGACAGTGATGCTGCTGGCACTGCCGCGGCACGAGCACAGATGTCCCTCCCTCCCAAGCTAGCGGCAGTCCAGGGCTGGGTACCATGCAATGCACCCGTGCCTGGGGCTGGGCACAGCTGGATGGGGGGGTGCACAGCTGGACGGGGTGCACAGTGGACAGGGTGCAGTACACAGCTGCCCCAGCACTGCTCTTCACCTCATCATGTATGGCCATGCCCACACCTTTCCTGCAGGCAGCAGCAGGCAGAGCACCGCGGCAGGGCCCTCGCTGGGAGCGGGGCCAGGCCTGGCCACCCCCAGCCCGGCGATGAGTCATGGTGGGAGCTGGCTCCTGGCACCGTCCCACACTCCCTGAGCCGTCCCTGTCAGCCCTCGCCTGCCCACGCCAACGCCACGGACAGAGCTGTCACCGTCTGCTGTCCCCGTGCCCTGGGGGACAGCAGCACCGGGGACGGCCCCAGCACAGCACAGCACCGAGCACCCTCTGAGCAGGGGCACCCCAAATCCTGGGGCTTTCCTGAGCACCCCCATCCCTGCAGCACACCGGGGGTGAGGGGCGCAGCTGCTGCCGTGCCCAGGCATGGCTCGGCGGAGAGTCCCGGCACGGGATGGAGCTGCCAAGACACAAAGCTCCAGGGCCACCATGGCAGCTCCGTTCCCCCAGCAAGGGCAGAGGTGCCAAGCGGGAGGGCACCCCAAAGCCACACATGTGGGATGCCAAGCAGGATGCCACCCACAACAAAACCCCCTTTGCATGGCCCTGTTTCACCATTAAACTGCTCACCAGAGGGTGCAACCACCACCAGCGGCCCCCAGACTGCGCCAGGACCCCTCCCCACTGCACCCCATGGGGCATCGCATTCATCACCCTTGGCTGACTGTGCCAGGGAAGGGCAGAGCTGCCTTCGCCGCAGCAGTTCCTCACGCAGGCAGGGTTTTCTCAGCAGCTGACCCCCGCGCTGGGTGCAGCAGCCTGGAGAGGCATCGCTCGGGGTGGGGGGCAGAGACCCCCATGTCTGCAGGAGCTGGGTTTGCTCCCTGGGGACAGTGTGGGGCTTGGCCAGGTGGCTGGGGGAAAATTAATGCTTAATGGGAAAATAATTGGGCATTTAAGCACAGAAATTGGACTCGTCCACCCACTTCGCCTGCAAGGCCACTTTGTTTAAAAATCACAAAACAGCCAAAACTCACAGCTGCTGAGGGGCAGGAGGAGGCTTTGGCACTGCCCAGCCCCAGGAGCGGGGACCCTGTTGGGTGCTGGGGACACACCAGAGACCCAGAGAAACATGTCCCCCCAAAACAGGCACTGCTGCAAGCTGTTCACTGGCGGGAGGAAGCCACCCCAGCACAGGTCGCCCGGCACTTGCAGCCACCCAGCACCATCAGATCCCAGCAGGATCCTCAGAGCCACCTTGGAGCCACCTTGGGGCAGCCCTGAGCCAGCACCCAGCAACCAGTTAAACAACCTCCAGCCTGGAATATATAAAAGGTCGTTATCTCTGTTGTGCTTGCCCAGCTGTCACGGGCTGGAATTAGGAGTGAGACAGGCAGGCACTGATCTAATTAAGCTCCCCATGTGTAATCAATCAGTGGTTTGAGAGCAGATACCCCGCATGGGCACCCCGCAGGGTGAGGGGGTCCCACAGGGGCTTTGCCACCCTCTCAGCTTGCCCCAAGCCCGGTGGCTGCTCCCTAGCTGGGCTGGTGAGAGCGGGCACCCCCCGTGCCGGCACTCAGTAGCCACAGGGGCACCTCTGGCTGCTGCCACCCTGGGGGGCTGCCACCCCCTCCTCCTTTGCTGGCCCTCCCTGCCCCAGCCCTGCACACGCACACGTGCCTGGGGGGACTGGTGCCCGTGCTCCAGCAGGTAGGTGGTGGGGTCCAGCTCCTATTTTGGGGTGTACCTGACCCTCACCACCACCCCTTGGCTTCCCCAGCCCCGGTACAGCATCCTGGCCACAAATGCCCCCTCCCGCACACCCACCAAATGTGGGTTCCAGGGCTGGCACAGCATGTGGGTCCCGTTGCCACCCCAGCAGTGGCCGTGCCATGGCCACAATGCCCACCAGCACCAGTGACAGCTTGTGGGCTGCAGCCCCCCAGTCCTGCCTCTGCTCCCATGGGGCTGCTGTTGAGCCTGGAAGAATTTGGGATTCCCCCGCACACTTCAACCATGCGCCCTACCTGGCACCAATACAGCCCAGTGTGGCTGGCCCTGCTGGCTGCTGGGGGCAGGAGGGATGGCCTGACCATGGGTGGGACGGGGAGGAGGGACTGTATTTGATTTCTGTGGCAAGGTCTTGGTAGTGGGGGGGCTACAGGGGTGGCTTCTGTGAGAAGCTGCTAGAAGTTTTCGCTGTGTCTGCCGCTGGCCAAGGCCAAGCCAATCAGCAATGGTGGAAGCGCCTCTGTGATAACATATTTAAGAAGGAAAAAACCTAGCTGCATCTCAGTAGCTGGAGAGAGAAGAGAAGGGAGAGGATGCAAGAGAAAACAGCCCTGCAGACACCAAGGTCAGTGAAGAAGGAGGGGGAGGAGGTGCTCCAGGCGTCGGAGCAGAGATTCCCCTGCAGCCCATGGTGAAGACCATGGTGAGGCAGGCTGTCCCCCTGCAGCCCATGGAGGTTCCACGGGGGAGCAGATATCCACCTGTAGCCCGTGGAGG
>BOSO01007543.1:0-78026 GCA_018403395.1 Gorsachius goisagi | reverse complement strand
CCTGAAACCTTCTATGATTCTATGATTCTATGATTCCTTGCCTTAACTCAATTTAATTTTAATAAAGACAGGGCTCTCTAGCATTTCCTATAGCATTGCCAGCATCGAACAGCAAATCCATTCAACAGGATACACATCTCAGCACCACAGGACAAAAACGTACACGGTTCTGTTACCAAACAAGGTAGTGGTGCAGGTAAGGAACTCCAATCTGACGGTGATGCTACTTGGCTCACTTAACTATAAACACTTCATCACTGTGCACAGCACAGCGTTTACAGCTAGGCTAATCCAGTCCTTTGTAAACACAGGCCTGAATATGCACCAGTTCATCAACCACTGCTTCTGTAGAGCTTGAGTTCAGCAATGGGCTGGAGAGTTTTGTTTATTGTGTTCTACACCCTCAGCTAGTGTACCAAGTTTTCCAGACAGGCTGTACTTTTCTTTATTGCCCCAGCAACTGGATTCATGTCATTGCCTGAGAATCTCAGCATTCCTTTTAAAAAATAATTAAAAAACAATCCAGAAAAAAGGTGAATCGGAAATACTCCCAAACCATCAGCAAGATAAAAAGTACTAAGTTCCTACCTAAATATGCATGGCCTTAAAGGTTTAATTTCATTATTTTTAAATGTTTGTGCCTGACAGTGCTGGCAAATCCATGAAAATTTATCTTAATGTTTACTGTTCACAGCCTTATGCATTCCTCCCCAGCACAGAGCTGAGCTGCAGTCAAGGCCAGTAGTTACGAAATAGGAGTATGCTTTCTTTTTATCCTAGGCTTTCTCGTTTTGCAAGGTACCGCTGATTGTTTAAGTTACTGTGGCTACTGTTACATGATTGTATGTAGTGAGGTTATCCTGGATGCATACCATAAATCATGCTAAATTAAAAGTATTTTAAAAGCCACATGACAAAAGTGTCTTATAGCAGACTGCCTTACTTGAAGGCCATGAAGCAAATGGCTAATAGCGCATGGGGTTTATGAGAAAGAACTTTGGACAAAAATATTTTAGGGGATGCCTAAAATGGCTGGGAATGGGGGTGGCTGCCTAGCTTGCCAAGTCATATGGAAGACAGACTGCATCCTACAAAGAGGTAGGCACATCAACAAGTCACAGCCAAGCCTATAATTATAGTATCATAGAATCACTTTGGTTGGAAAAGACCTTTAAGATCATGTAGTCCAACCGTTAACCTAACCCTGCCATCCCACCACTAAACCATGTCCCTCAGCACCTCATCTATCTTTCTTTTAAATACCTCCAGGGATGAGGACTCCACCACCTCCCTGGGCAGCCCATTCCAGAGCCTGACAACCCTTTTGGTGAAGAAGTTTTTCCTAATGTCCAACCTAAACCTGCCCTGGCGCAGCTTCAAACCTTTCCCCCTCGTCCTATCATCCGTTGCCAGGGAGAAGAGGCCAACCCCCACCTCACTACAGCCTCCTTTCAGGGAGTTGTAGAGGGCGATAAGGTCTTCCCTCAGCCTCCTCTTCTCCAGGCTAAACAACCCCAATTCCCTCAGCCGCTCCTCCTATGACTTGTGCTCCAGACCCCTCACCAGCTTTGATGCTCTCCTCTGGACATGTTCCGGCAATGCAACATCTTTCTTGTAGTGAGGGGCCCAAAACTGAACACAGTATTCAAGATGCGGCCTCACCAGCACCGAGTACAGGGGCATGTTTTCGATACTGTGCAGTCAGATCCTGTGTACTGTATAGAAACGCTACACAACATTTTCTGAGCTTGAGGTAAACAGCTGCTTTTCAGACATCTGGAAGAACAGCTGCTACACACAGAGAGATTGCACGCGTCTCACGCAGCCCGATAGACGTGCTAGCTGTACTAAGTACGTGCACAGGGCAGTTGCCTTGCATGTGCCGCAAGTCAGAACAGTCAGACCGGCAACTTCTGCAGCACAGAGTCACACTGCACACAATTTATGCGGCTGGGATTTCAGCATTTCCAGTCGGTTTATGAGGCACGTTCGCCATCCTCAAGGCCCTGTGATTTTAACAGCAGTGTGGTCTAAAGCTCACGGAAGCATGTTATTCCACTGCTTTAGTAAGCTTTGTATTAGGATGGAGACAGGACACTCAGGAAGCACTCAGCTATATTCTCTTAGGGTCAGTAAGTTCTAGCAGACAGCCAAAAGAAAAGTCAGTATGTCCAGACATGCTTGACATTTTCTAAGGACAGTTGTAGTGCTCAGGAGGGAGTATGCCCGTTACATTCATTGTAGGGTTGATCAAGAAGTGCTGGACATATCATACTTCCTAAAGTACATTTGCATACAGATGTACATTTTGTTCTAGACATTCAACAGGAGATTTCCATAGATGTTTTCGTATTTGTTTTCCTGCTGTGTTTCCTCCTCTTTTATTAATTTGTTTACCGTTTACTTGACCTGTAGGATCTTGACCAGTAATTTCTTTACTTGCCCTAACAGACCTAGTCCAGACACGTTCAAAGCCGAATCTTGGCACTGCTACCATTTGTACCAGGTTTTAATCAGTTGCAAGACATTTGCCACTGCCACCAAGGAGCTTTAAACAACCAAAAAGCTTTAAAATTTAATCTCATGTCACAAATAGAACTTACATTAAATCAGTGGTTAAATATTAATCTAAAACAAGATCTTTAGGATCTCCCCTTCTGCTTCTGACAGAAATAACCAAAGGAGAGCTATGTATTTTATATTACATCCCCAAAGCTCAGTTAAAGAAAATTAAAGTTGCAAAACTAAAATGCAAGAAAACGTCAGTGCCAATTTTAATCCCCTCTTTTCTCTCTCACTTTACATGGCTGCATTACGATGCAGTTTCTTATGTTGTGATCACATCCTATTTTCTTCCCACAGGGCCCCAGCCTCATTCAGCAATTGGGCTCTTGTTGAATATTTCTTTTTATCCCCTCATTCAGCGTGTGGCCTCAGGCCTTACTTTTCAAATTCCATCCAAACACCACAATTATTAGCTTCCTCCTGGGCATTCCTAGCATGTTCTCTCTCATACATCTCCCAAGCATTCACAGATTCATCTTTGCCCCTCTTTCCACCCTCGGTGAGCATTAGCATGTCATCCTGCTTATGTTAAAGCAGGAAAACAGAGTCAGAATCAAAACTGTCAAAACCAAGACTCAAAGCTGAAATTCCCTCCCTTCATCCTTAATGAGCAGGTAGGGAAAGATCTTGTGGATTACTCGTACATTGGCTCCTTTGGGAAAAAGCATTGTCAGTGAAAATATCCCAGCAGCACTCGTGCCAGAAAACAGTGAAAGAAGAAGCTACAGTTTGCAAGAAATTGAGTAGACCGTGTTAACTGAGCCAGAGTAGCACCCAGACACAGCATTTGCCCTTTATGCATGCAACTGTAGGCAGCTAGATGGGCAATTCTTCTTCCCTTTTTGAAGGGAAGGAAAAAAAAGAAAAATATGCAGATAAGGTGAGTAATGCTGAAATAAACTTCACTACCACACCCATTAAAATGTGGCAGAGGCAAATGCTGCTTAGAGCTTGAGTAGGTAATGTCTTTTCAGCTCTGGCCTATTTCTGGCTATCCTTTTCTCAACAAAGAGCTCACTACAGTATCTGCTGCAGCAATGCTACACAGTAATTGGGTATAAGTTACCTAAGCTCTCCTTCCCCATCCTTTCATGTCTCCCTAGCCAGGAGGAATACTGCTTGCAAAGGAGATCTTACCTCAAAGCAAAGGGCAGCCTCCAGCCCAGGCAGGAGGTGCAGCCTGACAGACAGAAGAACAGCCCTTTCAGAATGCTACAGGAAAGTTCAGCCTAGAATAAGGCCTCCCCCACCTTAATCGCTTCGCAATGTCCTCCTGTAAGAAAAGAGCCATTTTTCCAATCAGCCTTGTGAGTTTGGCTGGAGCGTGTGCTTGAGACCTGCTGAGGTGCGGTGTTGCTGCTGCTGCTTAGCGAAGCGGGCTTCTCCACCTTCCCTGCAGTTTCCCATTACACATATGCCACAAAAGTCTTTTATTCCCTATTCACTTTCTGTCATAGTACCAAAGACTGCAAGTGGTGATGACAGAAACAGAGCTGTTCATGTTAGCAACACGAGCAGGCTGTATGTTTTCTCCCCCAGCCACAACCAAAGCCTACTGAGGTTTATCCTTTATTTTCCTTGTATGCATCAGACTCTAAAACATCATGGCTAGAGCAAGCATGCTTAAGGTCATCTGGCAGCATTATGTTCACCGTCAGCTAAGAAGTTTGGCATAATTGTAACGCTAACCTTATTTTAGGAGCGAGGCAGGCCTGACCAAGCTCAGAGCCCTGGAGTCAGCACTGCTCCAGACTGCAGGCTAAAGGCTTTAAAAACAAGAATTGATTCAGACAACCTTTCAGTCAATTTGGCTGTGTTGTAAGGCCACACTGATCTCTGTTTCTTCTGCATAAAGTTTTCTCTATAAGAAGACAAAAGAAAAAAAAGAAGAGAGAAGGCTGCTCGTGTAATATCTTTAGCCCAGCAATCACCATGCAATACCTGAGCAGGTTGCAGTGGGGGAACAGGTAACTGCTGACCTGAATAAGCCAGCAGTCATTCTAAGTCTGATGATTTTTAGAAAAAAGAAAAAAGGAAAGCAGCAGCATTTGCGCAAGCCCCTTTTCCTCTCGGGGCCTCACTTTCCCCTCCCAACCTTTGTCTCTTGTTTCTTTATTTTACAGAGGCTGCAGGGCAGGGTTTCCCTCCCCCGTGTTTGCCCAGGGCTTAGCACAATGGGTGACCTGTCAAGCCCCAAGTGTCTGGAGGAGACCCCAAGGACTGGCCCCTGCATGCACTTCCTTGTCACTAGACCCCGGTCTCCGCCACCTCTCTGTGACTGTTGGCTTGATCTGCACAGTGATGAATACATGCTGGGATGCTCGAGCCCAAAGGAGCCCTGCTCCATCACGTGGATCTCAAATGCAGCCCAGGTCCCCACCCCCTTGCTCTTACAAGCCCTGACGGTGCTTTCTCCATTCCCTTTTAGATGGCCCAACACAGCAGAGTCTCATCTTATGAGAAAGAAGAAATGCAGGAAGTTTGTAGTGGTAGCATAGAGGCTTCAGAAATGTTTTAACACACACACACACAATTTAGCAGTCATTTAATCAAACAGGAGTTTCCATATTAGGTGAAGAGAGCTGGGCCAAGTCAGAGTCAAGTATTTTCCCTTCCATCTGTTTACATGTGCCTATCCATCACAAGAAAACAGTAGGGCCCACACAGTACTACACTCTGCATTTACATGGTTGGCATGTGAAAGCGTGAGATATTTCTGTCCTCAGAGGACAGACAGCCCAGAAAAAACAGGCATCAAAGAAGCCTAGGTTCAGCCCAATACAAATCCAGAGACAAACACAGCTTGGAGTGCAAGCTGTGCCATGTCCTGGAATAACAGAAATAGCGTTCCCTTTGGCAGCTAAGTAAAAACACCAGGATGCTTTGGGGGGAAAAAAAAAAAAAGAACACACACACACACACAAAGGTAACCTCACTGATGCCAGATTCCACTGCTGGCTCAAGAGTGGTCTGAGGGACACTTTGCACACTCAGTACAAATCCTTCCAAGAAGGGCATGCTTAAGTTTCCAAATCAATTCAACACAAGCAAGCAAGCTAACCTTAGCTTCACGCAAAACTAACAGGTTTGGGGTTTTTTAAGTGCAAGAAGAAATGGGTCAAGCAAACATGCAGAGTTAGAGGGCCCTGGAATATTAAAATAAGTCAATGCATAACTTGGCAGGATCTTAAACATCTCTTTATAACTTGAGCAGAAAAACATATTTTTAAGTTTCACTCTACATAAGCAGATCAGGCTTATTTTGAGCAATAAAAGCAAGAATCAAACTAGAAGTCATGCTATGGCAAAAGAGTCTTCTTAAACCCTTGTTTTAGACTCTGATTCTACTTTGTGGGAGTGAAGAGAAGGGACATCAGTTGGGAGGTAAAGCCTTGAACTTCCCTCCAAGCCGTAAGCTGCCAGAAAGCACTCTGGGGGCTCTGGAGTTAAGTCACTTTATGTGTTTTTTCCTCATCCCATTACAGCGTTGCTTATTTTCCCCATAACACTCCAATTTTGTAGTTGCTATGACAATTTGCAGCATTACTTACACTGCTATCCACATGCAGAGATCAAGAGACAGACTTCTTTCTTTTCCAGGATTTCATAATCTTATGCCTTGAGTAGGAAAATTATGCCTAGTCCTGCTGGTTGCATGCACTACTAGGCTAGTTAGATGCTCTAATCCAACCTAATTCCTATGTAATATCATCCTCAGGCATAGATACAGCTCACAACCTACCCATTACCAAACAGGAACAAACTGAGGAGATGAACCAGTAACAGTAAATAAAAAGCCACCACACTCAAGGCTGCATTGTACTCCCCATTCAGCACGTGGAAGCAAATTTGAGGGAGTTTGCAACTTAATGCAGAGAGAGACTGAGCAAATATGCAAGAATTCAAATAGGGGTTTAGGGGTTGCATGCTGTCTGATTAACAGACCAGGGGATTCAGTCCTGTCCTTTGCTTTTAACATATAACTCCTTCTGACTACCCTTGAACATGTTTGTCAACAAAGCTGAAGGGCTCCTTAGGGATACAGCAGCTCTGCCAAGTCCCCCAGAAAGGGTTATAAACACCAAGCATATCTGATCCTTCAAACTAGTCCAGAAGGGCTTCCATTTGGACGCTGGTAAAGCCTGAAATTATTTTAATCCTGTTTTGGGGAGGGAAAACAAATGGCTGTGCATGTGTCCTCTAGTTTTTAATCAGGGTGAACCAAAGAAACCACTCAAATCACATTTCGGCTTGCACTGTCCAATTATCAAGTATGTGCTCTTCCCCATCACTTGCCTAACAAACTAAAGCACTAGGGCCAGGTCCCGTCCCCCCCCCCCCCAGGGTGTCAGGCGTGCTGGCTGCAACAGGTACACAGGAGCTATCAACATATCACAGCTGAAAAGCTAGCAGTTCCACATCAATCTTTTCCTTCAATACTTCATTTTCCAGTGGGCCCATCCCTTCTTTTGCCCTCGTTTACACAGACCATCACCACTGCAAAAGCTACAAACAAGCCATAATATCCCTAGTCTTAACATCTAACCCTCAGCAACATGCCTGCAATCATCTTAATACTTATCTGATAAACTAATGCTTTATGGAAACAATTACGTTCCATCTATATTGCCTTATGTTAACATACTCTGAACAGCTAGAGCACTCCGTCCCCCTCCGACCTTAAAAAGTCATTCAAAATATAAAAAGAAACTGGATATTAGCTGGCTCAGCAGGAGGAACCACTTGACATTCCTCAGTCAGAGGAGGCAGAAAATTGGAGTGGACAATTGTGGAGTCGATTCTCGTTGCAGTACAATCTGCTGTCTCCATGCAATAACCTGCATTCGAAACGCTCTAGCCCGAGGATACCCACTGTTCATAAATCAGCCATATGGTTGTGGGGACAACCTACAGGGCCGGGCTTTCTCAAAGATTTATAACCTCCTCACTATCAAATGGTCTGTGAGCAGGCACAGCTAAGTACGTACAATACCACGTTGTTTCCTTCTGCGCTGGAAAACCCTGTGAACCTCACACCAGTATACATTCTTCCATGTCCTGACTTCAGAGGAAGCCTACAAAACTCCCATTGATCAGCCAGCAGAGCTGTTAGGTCAAAACTAATGCTGGTCTTGTTTGTGCCAATCTTCTCCACTCTGCTGGTTTTATTTTGTTTATCTCCTGCACCTGGGTTAATCGCTGCAATTGAGTGATTTGGGTGGTGCAATGGGATGTAAATGAAATTGGAAAAAAGGAAGGGGAAAGACCTGGGTGGGCTGCAGAGGCATTAGGAAAAGCAAGACCAGCTGCATCCTGCAGAAACCCAGGTCAGCTGAAAAGTATAGTATGCACTTTAAAAAGTTAATGGTGCAAATTCAATAGCAGGGTTCAGATTGTTGGCTGTTTTGCTGACTGCTGCAGGGAGTCCCAGCAGCCCTGTCAGCATCCTGGACATGCAGAACACACCCCATACTTGGGGCATTTGTGAGCTGGAGTTTGTCCTGTCCACCCCACTGGTCCCTCTTGCAGCAGAAATCTCACGTCATTCTGTACTCAGAGACTAGCAACGATGAGATCAGCTGACAGAGCTCCAACTTACGCATTTATGGTCAAGCACAAGCAATGTTAACAGCTGTCCAGCTTTCTTGTCAGAATGAATACACAAGCACTCCCTCCATGTTGCTCAGACCAGCAAGAGGTCTGCTCTGAAAGCTCATCTAATGGAGGCAGGGCCTTTGACTGTCTTCATCCTTCTTTGAGAGGCTCTAGGAAGATTAAGCAGTATACCTAGGTTAAGCACATGGATGGGTCTAGATTGCACCATTGAGGCCAGCAGCCTTTATTTCTAGGTCTACGAAAGAAGTCAGCTTTCCCTGTTACCTTAGCCCAGTTTTCCTCTCCTCCTGCAAACCTGGCAACGTGAATCAACTTTTTCTCCCAGCATAACTGAGTGTCAGTGCAGAAGTAATTTCTTAGCTCTGCTCCTAGAGAAGCACTGTCAAAGATGAAAGATTTTTTTTGACGCCCATCGTTCCCAAGAGACAGTCTCCACTTGGCAGAGAGAGGTTACAAGGTAGAATGGGACCTGAAGGGTCTTTCACTAGCACAGATGTTAGCACCTTTCAGTGACAAACCTGCTGTTTGAGCTCTTCTCTGAATAAAAGCCTCATTGCCCAGAATCCATTTCTTGCTCCTTCAGGATGATTTCCCACAATATTCTGTGCTAATCTGCTTTTATCATGAAAAGCCACTGACAGCCAGTTTGTATTCACATCAGAGGTCCACCTGTTCCTACCAAAACTACCAAGTAAACAGCATTAATCACTTCTGGAAATGTAGCTGGCCTTAGGTGACATCTTTATATCACATAAACCTCTAGCCACTGGAGCAGACATTTAGCAATTGCTTGGAGTGCAACAGTTGCTGCCATAGGAATAAATTAAATTATTTTCCTCACTTCATACTCGAAACAGTGCCCACAGCTACGCTCTAGCATTAGCACCAATACAATTAGTTTTGAGCAACCACTTCAGACAGAAAAGCAGCACGTGCTTTAGAAACACCCCTTGGTTCTCATCCCAAACATGGGAAGACCTAAAAGAGACCTTCCCCTATCACAAAGGCATTGAGGGGGAGAAGCTTTTTCTATTAAATCATCATCTCAGCATAGCTGAATGAAACTCACAACCCTATCAGGGTTGTAGTTTCAAGCCTATGTTAAGGATGAAGTCAAAAATGTTAACTTCTAAGCTTTAATTAATAAAACAACATTTTAAGATTCTTATTTTTAAAACAATCAAAAAGAGAAATTTTTGGTAATGTTTTTTAAAATACATTGTAGTGAAAAATCTCTTTACAAATATAATGGCTCACATTTCCAGACTTGCTTTTTTGAGAAATCCACACACATAGAGCCCTGGCGTCGTGTACTAACTCTTACTTTCATGTCTGGTTAACATAGTCTTCTCTTTTCAATTAGCACTTACAATAAGATGTGGATGGATGCACAGAAAGACCTTGACATCCAGCTCCAGAGAGAAAGAGAAGAGTTCCTCCAGCCAGAGAAGGACCGTGTGAAAGCATTCAAGATGTTAGCCACTTCCTACATCAAATACATGCAAATCTTCCGTAACTTGGAGACAGCCCACGACCAACTCATTCACCGGCAGAAACGGACAGTGATTCGGCAAGTGCTAGATGGTGTGATTGGCCGAATCCTGGAGATGAAAAAAGAGATGGTGGAGCTGGAGAACTCTGAGTTTCATTACATTGATAATATCCTGGAAGATCTAAAGCTTCTCCCGGTAGGTCTACCTCTACTATGAGCAAATTCATAGGAACTTTGCCTATACTGTGTTTTAAGGACAGTCACATTTACTTGGAGTCTGTGAAGTTCCACCAAGTGATTTAGCTTCCTGCATGTTCACCAGTGTACCAGGGGATCAGCAATTGTGGCATTTTTATTAAAGATCAGAGTATATTTGATCCATGATGAGCATTATATATTGGAACAAGATTTTAAAAGCCGATCTGCTTGATCAGTATGGGGCATTTCTGCTTCTCCATAGCAGCACAGGCTCTGTGGATCTTACACTCACACATGTCCTAACATGAAGTCATATTAGTCTAGACAGCTTCACTATTAACATCAGCAGCTTGATACTGCTTGATTTTAATATGGCTTTAGATTGAAGGTGGGCAACTGGTAACCAAGGTACGGTCCACTCCAGTCTGCCCATTGGATCACTCTGAATCAGCCTGGCCTCAGGCCTCTTCCAGAGATGGCAGGTAGTGCTAAAAGTTGCATGGTCTGGTCTGCTAGCTCGTAGTACAACGAACTACTGAAGTGAGAAACCTGAAACAAGTCTTACTGTGAAGGGGGCAGGAGCTGGGACCGTATTCAGCGTCCGGGGTTCAGGATTGCCTAACGTAAAAGCAGTCCCCTGACAGACAGCCCACTAAACTCGATGACTACAACGATAAGGCAAAGTCTTGAAGCTGTGCTCTAAAAAGAGTATGAAAAATCAGCTGCAAAAAGCTGGTTACTTCTCTCGCAGACAGCTCCACCTATTGTCAAATTCAGGTAGCGCTGCTAACAGCTTTTCTAAAGAAAGAGTTGGAACTTAAATTACTGCCTTTTTTTCAGGATCCTGGTTATAACGTCAGGTAAATTGCCTAATATCATTATAGCATTATTTTTATTTGCAAACATGTTTCTGTTTGCAATTGCATGTGTATTTCACTCTGCAAATTTAGGGTAGTAATTGCCACGAATTTTCACCAGCTCTTTACCTGATGATGTTAGTCCTAGTAGAGAACTGGTTTAAGCTATGAGAAGGTATACCGGAGAGCATAAACACATCTCTGGAGAAATTGATCCCTCAAATCATATTTTGAAATCATTAAGCACTGCTGTTTTCATGACTTACCAGTAAATCCACCTGCAACAAAAAGTTGGCAAGCCTGAAAAGTCATGCTTGACATCTATTAAAAAACAAGCATAAATTCAATTTCCTGAACCACACCTTAATTTTAAGACAGCATGACATACCTATCTACTAAAAAAAAAGCAATAAAGACATTTCAGTTTTTTTCCAGAGAAAACATTATTTTCCATGTTAGATAGGAATACAGATTTATGGGGGGGGGGGGGTGGTTTATAAAATAATCACACATTCTTGGTTCCAAAACAAAATTAGTGGCCAGTACTTGACAAATAACTGCTGTTTCTTAAAGAATCTGCCCAGAAATTCTCTCTCTAGTCTTTCCTTTCATTGTATTATCATGGGCTAAAATCCAGCATGATTGTAGGCAGAAAACACAACAGAGTAGTCTCATTTTGTATCTTATTCAATTGCATTGCATAGTTTTTACTGTGTCACTGTAGGACAAAGAATCATCTTTCTTTAGTTCTCTGCCTCATGTTTTTATATGGTTGCCTTCCAACACTCGTTTTCTGGGGTAATTGTAAAGGTATTTCGATACACAAATCCCATATGGAGCCAGGAGTGGCTAGAAGGCTGCAAATTTGACCTGAGGATAAACGTCACAAAACTAACTTTTCAGTGCTAGGCCCCAAAAAGAGATTATGAAGAGAAGTAGTCTCCCTACTCCTACCCCTTCCAGCCCCAGTATTATAGCTTTGATCTCATCCTCACAGTGAGTAAAAGTCAGTCCAGAATCACTTCTAATTAAAGCCCAGGTTAGACATCAGAGACATTCATCACCCCTACACTGATCAACTCACACTACTACCTAACAGCATAAAAGCCCTCTTGTCCTATGCGAGGGCATCCAGACAAACTGCTTGATTTCTTATACCTAGACAGCCAGATTTGAAATCCATCCTAGAGTGATTTGTACTCTTAAAGTACAAGGTGTAATCGTTTCCATCACTAGTCAAGGATCTTAGAAGGTGCAAACAGGGAGTTTAACAAGACAAATATTTAGAAACTTTAGCAAACCAGACCTCCGCATTGATAAAATCAGTAGGGATAAACACAGTCTTACTTGGAGCTTTCTTACGCTGCCATAATAGGGATGTCCCAGTCTGTGCAGTGTGCAACCGAGGCAATTAGTTAACTTTGCAGTTCACAGGGACTCTTTTCATTGGCCACAGCCTTCCCTGCAAATTCTTGCTTTAGGGATTGGGAGGCCTTAGAGCTTACAAGCAGCACATTTACCATGTGCCTGTGACAAGGCAGGAGCAGTGCTTGTTCTTTATAGCCAGCACTTTTTCCTCTCTATCTGTCCACACCAGAGGTGGCATTAAGGCTGCAAAGGGTCAAGTCAAAGGTCTCACTGAGCAGGTCAAAGCCCACCGAGTTTCCATATCAGACAGAACAGGGAGCATAATAACACAGTCTTGTACCTGTCTTAGGGTCATTGGGCAAAAGGACCAAGTGCCCACATATACCCAGAGACAAATTACTGTGTAACTTGACTGTGTGGCTCCTCATGAGTAGCATGACAGGGTAACTGTACTGCCTGTCTCCCCCTATCCCTCCAGGTGAATCATTTGCTTGAGAAAATATTCTAGGTGTTCCCAAAACATCTAGAAGACACATTCCTCCCCTCCCCACCAAAGAAATATACTTGCCAGTAATTATTCTCGAAGAATTGTCTCCAGTCTTCAACACAATACAAAGAACAGGCTATGCCACCCTGCAGCACCTTAACTTTGGGGGCGGGGGGGCGGGGAACACGACAGACATCATCTGCTTGTCTGTGTCTTACATCTTTTTAATCGTAGAAACAAGTAGACAGCCACTTCTAATCACACCTTATTTTGAAAACTGACTGAGATACCACCATCACAGACAGTAACAGTTTGTCTGCACCTAAAGATACCTGTAGATTAACTGTGTCGTGCTTTGGTTCCTTGTAATGGTTAAAAAAATGCAAGAGAACAGGCCTATTTTTCATGTAGATTAAAAAAAAAAAAAAAGTGGGATGATCATACAGCCAGAGTTATTCAATTCAGTGGAAATCACATTTAAATTTCTGGCAACCCTGCCAAATATTTTAACAGTTTGATAATATAATTGAGCCATTATAAAAAGAAAGATTTCTGGGCTGCCATGGTTCAGAAACTGGGTTGATTTATTTGTTTTTGTTGAATTGGGCCTTAAGTAATTGCAAAGTAACAGCTCAGCAGCTGTTACAGAGGTCAAATTCCCTAACACTCCAAAATATTCAACAATCTCAGTCAAATTTAATTGCTTTGTAAAGGTGTTCAATTAATAAGTAATACGATTTTAATGCAGTTCTAAAAAGCATCTCATGACTTATTTCTTCCTCTAGGAAGACATAGAAGTACCTATCCCAAGGTATTTTGTTAAAGAAAAGCTGGAAGTCCTGCAACAGAGGGAGAAAATGCTTGATCAGATTTTACTTAATGCTGGATTGCAAACACAGGTAAGCATACCACATACCTACAAAACAACATGCTTAATTTTTATAGTTTATAGCCACACATGAGCTACTGAAATGAAAAGTACTTTTATAGCATTTAGGAAGTAAAAGTCTGTTTACAGATGAGGCACAAATAGGAAGTAACATTAAATTTTCCTGTCTAACAATATCCAGTCACATCTTGAGCCTGGTTAAGACTGAAATGAATCCACTCTACTTTATGTGTGTGTCAGAGAACGGGCAGCACTTTGGCCAAGTTTAGTAGGTGCTTTATTTGTCTAGCTAACTCTCATCATGTAATTAGTCCTGCTGAAATCAAGTTGGACTTAAGTTTTACTGAACCAGGATTTTTAACTGGAACAGGCAAGACTCAGAGTTCAGGTCAGCACAACTGTTAGTATTCAGTTGTTTATAACCTCTGAACAATGACTGCAGTCTCTTCTTGTACAGCTATAGAATTGCAGCTGCTAGGAGGAGTAGAAAATTGAGTTTTGGCAGAGCAAAAGTCATTACAGAGAAGTACATGAGCGCTCCAGTGAAGACTGTTCTGGATTTGATATACTTTTGACCTTTTCGAAATGGCGCATTGCCTACAAGCAGTCATTGCTAACCTCCTGAAATAAACAACTGTGCCTACATGTCTGGATGACTTAGATTCATAGATGTTATAGCCATACAAGACAGTCCTGAACAGACCACTTAGTCAAACTGCTGCACTGCCCCAACCATTGAATTCTTCACCAGTAATTGTGCTGGTGGGGAAAGTCTGCGTGTTGATCCCAGAAAGCAATGGAGGGAAGGTTCCCAGGGAAAGGAACAGCACCAGTCCAGAGGCAGTCTACAGAGACAGAGCGCAGGCTCTCTGCTAGATCACTTTAGTGGGCAACTGCAGTCCTCTTGGCCTCCACAGTAAATCTCTAGGTAAATTCTCTGCTCTTCTAGTGGCCTGATGTTGGTCTGTGGAGAGTCTCTTTTTTGGCACATTCTATCTTGAAGCCTTTTTGTTTCCCACAGTTTTGCTCTCACCCCTTTTCAGTGTGGCATCCATTACAGATGAGACTATCTGGTGTGCAGCCTGGGAGCACTAGGCTCTTGCACCTTGGATGCTGGCAGGGCCCAGGTCTCCCGTGCCAGGATGCCACAAGACAGGCACAGGATTCAATAAACATGAATTAAATAATCTCACGCAGTACGAGTCCAGCGCACTGTGCTGCACTTCAAGATCAATCACTGCTGGGATTGCCAGAGGGTTTTCAGCACTTCTGCATGCATCATAGCAAGCCGTGTAGACTCAAAATCCTAGCTGCTGTGTAACAGACCACTGTACTCTTCAGTGTCCATGGCAGTGCTGTTACAAGCAGTCTAACGTACATCAAAAACAGTGGAGTTCATCAGAGGAGTCTGCTCCGTAGATCATTTGTCCTTCTGTGTGATTCTGTTATAGAAAGCCCTGCTAAAAGTGTAGTATAGTGAGCTCCACACAATATATATAGAAGCATCAAATGTGAACTGTCTCCAATAGGGGGATTAACGTCAAGAAAGGACAATAATTCAGCTTTTCCATGGGGAGCACGAGGGGTTAACAAGAGTTCTCAGGAGGGAGAAAGGGGAGTCCCTCACTCCAGCCGCACTGTTCTGATATGTTTTTTCCTAAGCCTCTTCTATTTGGGCTGGGCTGACCAGGCCTAGGCTGGCTCAGAACAGTCTGTTCTTCCATTCAGCAAGAAAACTGGGGTCCCAGCAGCACATCCAGAAACCCATCCCTTCAGAAAAGTAAAAGGAAGACATTCCATAGCCTAAAAAAAAAAAATTATCCTTTTAAAAGGATAATTATAGCCCTGTGGTTCTTTATGTCTTTTGTCTCAAATGGATAAAGTTCAACACGATGCATAAGCCATATAGAGCTGTTCTTGCTTCCCACTATAGTATCAGTCTTTCCTTGTCACACATCAACATGGCTGGTTCACTTTCTCCTAAAGGTCCTCAGAAAAACGCATCTCAAGATCTCAAACTTCCAAGACATTGCAAGATAGCACTGAGGAGTCTCTGCTGGTTTTGACAGGGATTTTTTTGTCTTAGAAAGTTTCCACAAGTAGTTCATTGTTTGTTTCATTTGCTGAGGTAAGCAATTAACAAAACACACAACTAATACTTTGCTTTGTCCATTCCTTTTTGGCTGTGCTGTTGAAGAAACCTGTCAAGGCCATGGCATTTGAAGAAGCCATTAAAATGATCCAGGTTGCAGAACGGGCTCGCCAAGGCCGTCGTCGAGCAGCGTTCATGAAGCAAATTTACCTTGAAGAGAAGAGAGAAAGACAAAGTAAACTTCAGGTCCACATGGGTCCAAATCCAGATGATGCTGCCACTTGCATTCAAAAGGTGAAATCTCTGATTTAACAACAGTTCTGGCAGAACTAAATGACATTTTTTTTGTTCAGAAGAACAGCAGTAGACAGAAATACAGCTCATAGGATGGGAAGTATTCTGAAATGATAGCTTTCAGGGTGTCTAGTAAGGTGAAATACATCATTTAAACCACTTAACAAAATGAGACAGGACCCTAGATGTAAGATCAATAGAAACAGTCCTGAACTGGCAATGCAGGATGACTTTATAACCCTACATGTTGTTTTTCCATTCTGATTTTTATGACCTCAGTGGTTCTTTCTGGCATCCCCTTGGAATCCAGTGCATCTCAGAGAATTCATGCCTTTTCCTGTGATCTCTGGGAAAAGAGTTCATTCCATATCTTGAAAAGAGGAGAAAGGGAGATCACTGCTAAATTCCAGAAAAAGTCCTTGCACATGAAGAATTCAGGCAATTCAGCCTGATAAGAACAGGAGCTAAGTCTAAATCTTAAGTCTAAATACTTCTTGAAAACCTGATAATGTTATGTTTAGAAGCTAGGTATACCACTGTGAGGGGATAACAGACCTCAGAACTTGTTTAAAAAAAAATAGCAGATGGCAACCTGTTAAAGAGTAATAGTTTCAATTGTATATTGTGCCTTTCCTTCCTCTATTTGTTTTTTCCTGCGTCTGCCACAGTAAAGGAAGCTGTAACAAGGCCCATTTATCTCATTAAAGTTTTGTTTACAATTCAGGTTTGGCGTGGATATATCCAGCGCAAGAAAACAGAGAAAATGAGAGAAGAGGAAATTGTATTTCTGGGGATGGTAAGTAGTGCTGCCTAGATGCTATAAAATGCCACACACTGTTTATTCTTCAGACTTTTGTAATTTAGCAGAAGATGAGAAATTAATTTCTAAGATTCTTCCTATTTTAAAAGGACTCTCTAAGGAATACAGATCTAATCAGAAATGACAGATGGCACAGAAGTAGCACAATTTGTCTTATGCTGCATGCTTTTGTGCTATATATACACATGGTAGATGTGGAAACAGGCAGTGTAGAATTTGCCCCAGGTTCTACAGAATTTGCCCCAGGCATGACAGAGCAAAGAAATTGTATTAATCAATTTTTAATTCATAATTCCAAGACACTGGAGCTACCTTATTCCTGAAGTAGAATTAAAGCAGCAAAGTCGTCTTCTCCCACCCCTTTGCAAGCCAGTGTATATGTATGTCAAGAGTAGGGAAAAGGGACGTTAAGACTGCCATATTAATATCAGTATTTCCATAAGTCCGTGTGGAAATAAGCAAAATATTCTTTACATCATACTACAGAAGTATAGGGAAGTGAACAGCTATCCATGGTCAGTTAGACTGTGTGGGGTGAAAGAAAAAAATGAAAGCACCCCTTCCAGAAGAAGGAACCTCTTCCTCCCACAATCAGAGAAGGTACATCTCCACCTCCCACCAACATCTTTCTTCCTAGCAAGTACCCGAGAAAGAGGATAAACTCTTTACAGTTGACATTTTCTTTGGCCACCAATCCATCCCGTGGGTGTCAAGCCTTACAGCTCTCCAACACCAGCTACAGTAGTGCAGACTTTGTACCAAGTTTAGTAAAGCTGCTTCACAGCACCACATTACAGAAATATTTATCACTGCTCTATGTTTGGTAGGTTTATTTATACCTCCATATTCTACAGTTCTTAAATGATTAATTTATAAACTAATAATTTTTTTTAAATTAAAATATGCTTTCTACTTCTCCCAGAAAATTTGGATTTTTTTCTACCCATTTCTTACCCAGCAATGGTATTGTCCTTAGCTATGTTATAAGTTTATGAAAACTAATTGTGCCTATAGCATACACCTGACAAACACGTATCATCAGTTAAGAATTAACTTAAAGTCTTATCTTTAGGAAGTAACATGTATATTTACTGAAGTTTTGTCACGTTAAATACATATAACACCTTATGGACTATTATCTTTAATATCTGCTGGTTATTAACATTAAGTGTGTCCAGCACAGCTAAACAGAGCTTTTTGGGTGATGATTCTGCCTCTGTTTAAGACAAAGAAAATGTACATATTTTAACTAGCACAGACCTAAAATGGTGAATATTTGGGATATACTGAAAAATAATTAGAAATTATACCTTTTGCAAAACAAGGGATCATTTCCTATCAAATCCCGTGACAGTTCCTGTCAAGTCTGAAAACTAAAGCCTTAGGAAGGGAATTTAAGTCTTGTATCAGTTATTGGAGGGTTCGCAGCCAAGCAACTCTTTTCTTGGTGGCCAATGCTAGGAGTAACTGATAACTAACATGTAAATAGCTTAGTTCATGGGGAGGAAATCCATATGATCATAAGGATGAAGGGAATTAAAACCAAAACACACAGAGTGTACTCATTTCCTGACCTCCATTTAGGAGCAAGAGAATTGATGTTTGCAACTCTGCACTCAGACTCATTACTCTTTATCAAGTATATAATCAAAGTATGTGGGGAAAAACAGATACCTCTAAATAAAAAAAAATCTGTTCATCTTTCTAGTGTTTTTATATTCCCCATTTGTGTTTCCCTTTTACTTTTCATGCTGCATTCCCTTCCATGGTCTCCAAAGGAAGCAAGTGGCAAGCAGGCGTTGGTTCACACTGATAGATAGGCAGTGAGCTCCAAAGGTCGAGTCCCTTTGATGTATGATCATGTCAGCCCTCTAAAAAATGACCACAGATCTTCATGTGTAAATATGTTGAATTTGCTTTTCTAATGCTGCACGACTTAGATAAATTAGAAGACCTAGCCATCCATTACTCCAAGCCCATCCCAAAGGAGACTTGACTTTTACTGCAATAAGTATAATTTCTCTTATAATTATAGCTATTTTTAAAACTTCTGTGTTATTTTCATATAAAGAATGCTTTGCAAAAAGAGCTAGTCCATTTGAAGTTCTGAATAATGATTTTTTGGAAAAATTCAGTTGTGTTGGCCAAAACAAATACAGAAATATGTGCAAAGACCAGGAATCGTCCGGTCTTTTACTTAACTCAGTATTATTTTCTTCACTGTCTACTTCAGAAAAATTTATGTATCTTTTCTGGAATTTGATTCCATTTCATCTTTTGCTTGATGACAGAGTAGGAGCCTATGTTCCAGAGATTTTTCTTGGCTCAAAAGTAAAGGCTCATTATTATTTATTAAAGCTTAATTGCAGAAACAGCATGATTCCCTCAGCACATGTTTTTCTAAATCTCCAATCAATCACAACTTGCAATACTGGTTTAATTTGTAAAGAGAAGCAAACCTCACTAAGAGCACATACATCTTGATAACTGTATCCTGATTTTCCTCACATTGCTGCCACAGTGCTGTTTACTAGCAGCTCCAGCATGACCACCATTAACCAATGTTCCAGGCACAGGCCTGTGTTTAAGCTGCACCAACCACACTGATATTGCAAAAAACCACATCAATTTGTCTTGAAAACATGCACATGCTGTCCAAACAAACCTGTATTTCCTTGCTCTATTTTACTGCTACAGCCCAAATATAATGTACCATTTTTCCAGTTTTTAAACTAGTATGTAATTCCATTTGTCTATTTCTGGCATTTATAAGGTCCCCGTCATTAAACGCCACAGTTCAAGTTCGCTGTGATTGTTTCATTTTGCTGCAGCGCAAACCAGCTATCAGCCTAGTGAACTGGCTTTTGGCAACTGCTCTGTCTCAGGGTGGTGCAAGACAGCCCAAGCCAAATAATGGGTCTACCCTCAGCACTCTCGCTACCAGGCTCTCCTAAAAGGGTAGACCCTGCAGGAACTTATACTTACAATCTCAGAACACAGGCTACTGGAAAGAGGAAAAGCTGTTTTTAACATAAAATCTTAGGATAATCAATTTGCAATCAGACTGATGTATGGAAGGGTAGGAGGAGCCTAGGAACAAGAAATGCAAAAAGACAGGACAAAAATCCAGCCCAATTCAGGGGCTCAGCCTACTGTTGCAACTTTGAGGCATGAATACTCCAAAGGCCTGGGCATCCCCTTGCTCATGTTTTCACTTAACAAGCACAAGTAATCAATCCCATTGGAGCCAAGTGCTCTACATGCTTAAACAATTTATAGGACTGAGCCCTGCATGCTTTGGACATGATACATGTAAACACCTTCTTGTCTCAGAGATACATCTATTGATTTACAGTTACACAGCTCTCACACTGCTCTACTCTAATTTCACCCCTTACCAAAGAGTTAGAGCCCAATACATGCTGATCTATGATTTTCTCACATAGCATTTCCACCATTCTTCCTTCTCCTATATCCTTTTCACATGAAAGGATCTATGTGGTCTTAAATAAAAACACTGTTCTCTCCTTCTTACCTCTTTTAAACATGGGCATGTTGTCTTGGATAACACTTTTATTTATATCTGAGAAAACAGTCTGCCGAACATTCCTTGTTCTTTGAATTCCTGATAAATATAATTCATTTCATCCAGTCAGAAAAAAATTTGGCATTTCCCAGAATAGCCTTCTGTGTAAACATTAGACTATGACTAAATAAATATTATATGGGATTTAACAAACCGCAAACTCCATAGGTAAGTGAAATATTTCTTCATCTCTTGAAAGTGGACAGTTACAGTAGATACACACACCAGGCCTGTTTTTATCATGCATAAGATTAAAATGACTTTTGTTTTACTTGTAACCTAGATGACGTTTAGATGTCAGCACAAAGTTATATGTTATTTCACCAGGCATACATGTATATCTAAACCGTGATAACTAATCTATCCTGTTTTCACTAGAAATTTTAAACCTGCTTATTTTGAAATAGAAAGATGCCAAGAAGCAAGAAACCCACTAAATAATTTGGCTTTCATTGGCTAGATTCACACTAGTAATGAAATCACTGCCTTTTAGAGTCCAAAACATGCTTGCCATTTTTAGTAGAAGTTTGACAGCATGCCCAGGTATAATATTGGAAATAAACATAATCAAAATTGTATAAACTTCTGTGGTCATGAAAATAAATATTTTCTCCACTTTAAATTTTCTTTCATCTTTTTAATAAGTGTTGCATGTCAATATTTTTATATATATAATATAAATCTAGAAAAGAGCCATTTTCAATATTTTTCTAACAAGGCCTCTCACTACAAATGCTTTGTTTGAATGCATATGACAATTACTTTAATTGGCAAAGCCATTGAAGTGAATCATAGAGTAGGGAAGCTTTAATGAACGCAATATATTTTGCTTAGTTGTTCCTTTTTTGTGCCTAATTTAGGAATTCAGCCATATAATTGATGTGGCTATCACCATTTGTGTACCATGGAACCTATATGAATACAATCTTCATAAGACAAGAGATGTCTTTAAAATACATTCTTCCTGCCGCCAGACAAAATACATTGAGGAAATGAGAAAGCAAGAGCATAGCTAACTGATATCAAACTTTTAACGAGAATTCGGATCACCATTTAAAATTCAGTAGAATAAGAGTTGTGAGAAAAGAACAGGACGTCAGTTGCTTAGGTGGTAAATTCCTTTAGTCTACTAGCAAGGAGTTACTTGTCTGTGTAGTCCAAATGTTAAAACAACAACAACAAAAAAAATCTCACTTTCACTACTGCTGAAAATAAATGACCATTAAAAATGTTAACTTTGCTTAGGAAATAAAGCCCTTCAGAGAAGCAAACTATACTGCTTCTGAAAATGAACAATCTACAGCAAAATGCTACACAACTGCTACATCTATCAAAAGACTACAATTATGGACAATACTGTCCGCAGCAGAACATTTACTGAAGAAGTCCCATAAAACCATTCAGCGTGTGTTTCAGCTGTGCCGTTTCAGGTCTGAGAAAAGAAGCTGTCCTAAATTAAGTACCCAGTAATAAAAGCTGCAGTAAATCTACCTTTCAGGCATAATACGAATGTTAGCCTTAAAACATGAAGTAAAATGAAATGTATTTATTTCATTGAAATGAAGACTCTCTTTCCTTGTAAGTGTAGTCGTAATGGAACAATTGAAGAGCAGTTAGTTCCACAGCATGGGGCCTCCTATATGTAGAACTGTAGCCTTAAGCATGTTCAGCCAGCCTGCACACCTCTAAGTGTTTTATAATGAACAATAAAGCAGTCTGTGTTGGAAAGAGCTGTTGAGCTGACTAAGCAGAAAGGCAAGATTTTCAAGCTAGGAAAAAGTGATCTATGCAATTGAGTTCTTAAGTCGAAAAGGAAAACAGAGACTTTCATCACATTGGCTTACCTAGGAGGTGTAAGGAACTTCTTCCTTACTTCTGCTGGTGGGTCTTCCGCTTCCGTAAAACCTAGATTCTCTTTGGGGAGGATAAGTGGAGAAGGAATAAAGAACAGAAGAATCAAACAGCGCTCTCATCAGCATACTCGTGACTGATGAGTTGGAATAAAATTCTCTTTTAGACAAATGTCCATTTTGCCATATTAATTTAAACAAGGATTTTAAAGACAAAGCCCATCAAACATTAGATAAGCATTTTAAGTTAATGGACCATGTAGTCCTATTTTCCCACAAACTCAGGAATCTTCATATTATGTCCTATTTTTACAGCAACATCAATTATTAATATGTATACTTTTGCTGACAGAGGACCACACTAAAAATGTGAGCTTCGTTATCCAGTTCTGGGTCATTAACTGTGAAAAGCTTGTAAATATAATGGTTTATTCACATGGGAAGCCTTCATTAAGATGCATTATTCTACAACTGATGTGGCAGCATTGCATTATCAAGTCCACTGTCTCCATCTAATATTTGTAATTTGTTTCTAAATGAGTTGCTGTTTGCAGGGCAAGTTAACAAATTTGAATTTCACATGGCCAAAGAAATTTCTTAAAGATGGGAAAATGCTTCTTCCCCCAAGGAAAAGCTATTTATTAGTGTCTTACTATAGAACGCCTCCCTTTGATTCAGAAGCAGAAACATTAGAGGTGCTGAGAGAAGTGATGTTAGAAATAAATTGGCTTTTGTCTTCCTTAACATGCACATTAAGTATGGAGGGCTATAAAAGCAGCACTCATCATACCATCTCAGTATAACTCTTTAGAGCTCCAGAACAAGCATGTGGGCACATGGAAAGTTGATCTGCAAGTCTGGAAGGCACAGGTTAAAAACTGGCCAGCAGGGAGACATCCTCTCGCACCAACCATCTGTCTTGGCACTTTTTCTGCCATTTTAGTACCTATTTTCTCTTGCATCCTCAGATGACCAAGCTTTTTCAGACATACTTTCTTCAGAAGTCTGTTCCTTGACAAGAGAACACAAAGTCCACCAGGGCTGTCATATAAACCCCATCTGCATCTGAAGACCCAGGACTGCTTACACACTCAACTTTTACCTAGTTCATCTCTCTTTCTACCTATACTCTGCCAACAGATTCCTTTTCTTGATCATTCACACCCTTAAGTACACTTAGATCAGTTCTTATAGGCCAGGGAAGCAGTTTTTAAGATTAATTGTTAGCCCACATACACTTAAGTTCTTTTGATATTTCCTCAAGTCCAATTCATTTTTTATTGATATAACTGCATCGATTTCAAAATGACAGAATGGAAAGAGATCTTATTGCGGCCTTTCACTACTTAAAGGGGGCCTATAGGAAAGTTAGGGACAATCTTTTTAGCAAGGCCTGCTGTGACAAGACAAGGGGTAGTAGTTTTAGACTGAAGGAGGGTAGATTTAGACTAGATGTAGGAAGAAATTCTTTACAATGAGGGCAGTGAAACACTGGAACGGGTTGCCCAGAGAGGTAGTGGAGGCTCCATCCCTGGAAACATCCAAGGCCAGGTTGGACGGGGCTCTGAGCAACTCATTAAAGGTGTCCCTGCTCACTGCAGGGGGGTTGGGCTACATGACCTCTAAAGGTCCCTTCCAGCCCAAAGCATTCTGTGATTCTATGAAAGTCAGGCCAGTGGTATGTTCACCTGCTTAAAAATCAAATAACTGAGCCATGATTTCCTCACTGCCATTCAGCGCTTACCTCCTCCTCCTCCTCCCCCAGAACAGAAGCCAGCCTTCAGTTCCTGACATGTGTCGGCCTCCTGGTTTTCACTCAAACAGGGCCTGCTGTGTATGTTCCACATTAGACAGCCATGAATCCTTCAGGACTAATTTATCACAGCCAGCTCTGCTCTTCATTTCATACTCTCCCTCGCACATCTGAGCTGGAGTGTGTTATTGCCAAAGCTTTTGCACACCAGGAAGAGCCCCTGGTTTGGCAACTGTCTGTCCACCGCTAGGCCAAGTTCAAAGGATGTCATTTGTTATTAATTTATTTCCCTGCTACTCATCACAATAGCTTGCCTGGCAGCACCAACTCCCGCTCAGATCAAGTATCTTTTTGTACCTGCCGTGTCATCCTATCTTGTTGGCTCCTCTCCAACACCTACCCTCCTCCCCAGTTTATCTGGCCATCCAGGTCTGAGCTAGCTCCGCTTTCCCAGTGATAGAAGCAATCAAGCAACAACATATTTCACATCGGCAACGGCCTTTTCCTCCACGTAAATAAACCCTTTCCCACATAACCTTAGTTTAGAAAATATTAAAATAACAAGAAATCAATAGGATTAGAAAAAAAGACAGCCAAATGAGCATACGGTCTTAGCAGCTTTTCCTTTCATTCCTTTCTTTACTGCGTTATTGAAAATGGGTAGCTGGACTCCTGTGGTAGAAGTGGTTCCTGTTTCTTTTGTTTTCTTGTAGTAAAACAATCTTTGGAAAAGAAAATGAAAAATACAACAGAACTTCTAATAAGCTGTTCTACAAGGTTACGTCTGTACTTCAGCCTTAGGGCTTTGAGTGCAACTCAAACTAGTATCAGCAGATATGTTGATAACTGTATGGTGCTCAGACAGGTAGCTGTACAAATATTTACTCAGGGCTTGGTGGGGTTTTGCAGACCAGAGCACGTTCTGTAGCCCTGTTGCTATCAGCATTTGAGCCAGCTGGTTTAGAGCTAACTGGACTATGTCCATACCAGCTTCATGACTCTGGACTCAAGTGTAGATATGGGCTGTATTAATTCACTTAGAGATAAGAATCTCTTACTTCTGGTCTTGCTCATGTGGGCACATTCTTGCCAGTTCAAACAGTTCTTACCTCATCTGGCTTTGGTACTGATGAAAGATATGCTGATAGTAAATTCGCAGTGACAAGTAGCTGGTCATCAAAGGCTCCTTCAGGACTCAGTGGAGAGTGGTTCAGAGGAGGAGCTGAATGGAGGGAAGGTTCAGAGATGGTGAAGAGAAGCTCTCCTATCTGTGCTGATGCACAGGCCATCCAGCTTTCCATATAGTTCTGGTCCCACGCTCACCCATCATTTCCCTTGCTGTGGCCCTGGCCCTCACCTGCCTCCTTGGCTGGCTGATTCACCTCATTATACTGGAAGACGATTAACCTGAGGAGGTGGTAGAGGGAGGCAATGATTAAAGGAATCATTTTCCACTTCTAAGAGAGCTGAACTGGTTCACCACAAGACCGGGTGAGTGCCAGAGCCTGTGCAGGAGAAGGGAGGGATCACACATCCAGCAGTTAGGGTAGAAGAGGAACTGCTCCTTCCTAGCACCAATAAGCCATTCATCTGGTGAGCCATCTCACAACATTTCACCTTTAAATGTTCAGATACATCCTGTAGAAGAGCCTGTCTTTCTGCATTGGCTGCAGATCAGCCTCACTAAAGCTGGAGAGATATCCTTGTGCCACTCGCACCAAGTTGCCTAGGCTGGAATATGGATTCTGTTGTTTCCCAGCAGGACATCTTCAGCATTCACATCTACTTTTGGAAATACTCATTCAGTCCTTTTCTTGTACTCCCAAACTTCTTTCCCTTATCCCTTTTCTTCTCATGTATCTTTAGCGTGAGACACTGGAAAACATATTCTAAATAAAACCGCCCTTCCCCAGCATCTAGTAAGTTGTCCCTGTGCATAATGCAGTGTCTCTTCAGACTGTGCTATGGCAGTATATAAAGACATGGAAGAGTCATGTTGGCTCTAGCCAGCTCATCTCTTCAGTAGCAGCCCTGCTACCAATACCTCTAGGCAGTAGTGCTCTGATGGAAACTTCTCAGAAAAGCAGTCCCTTGAGCATTACTGTAGTGAAGTGAAAGTTGAGTGGGAAACTGCCTGAGGGAAGTGGATCTTGTTTCTAGATCTCAATCTGGGAAGCAAGCTTTGTGGGTCCTCCTCTGGTTTCCAAATGAGCCCTGAGAAAGCATCATCGCGTCTGGCTGTTCTGAGATTCATTTAATAGTAGTAAGGGAGACAATGGTGAAATACAAATAGATAACGTTAATATTAGATGTGCCATACTTAAAAATAGGTGCTGGTGAAGGTGAAGATTGGCAGCACTTGACTTCTATAGAAACTGAAGCATCGGTGAAGATAACTTCTCGGGGTGAAAGGCAACATTTTGGGTCATATATTCAGGAAGAGAGTAGGTGCAGCTGCCTTTCAAAAGCACACTGCTCTTCTTGTTTCCTCCTAAATATTTTCTCACTGGTGGCCTTGACCAATTCCTTTTGCATAGTGCGAGTCATACATTGCAGATGCAGGGAAGTCAGTAAATTGCTTTCCTGAACAGGGCCTCTGTGCTTACTTTGGATAGTATGCAATCCTGCTATGTGCTTTCTGAAACCAAATTTGCTTGGCACTTGGCTAGTGATTTTTGGAACCATGGAGAAACACCAAATAATGGATCTTAAATATAAGCTGGCCAAACCTTTGATAGAAGCTTTTCTGTCTTTGTGGGAGACCTCTGGAATTAGGATTCAAAGCTCACGAGGAAATACATCACCAGAGCAAGGAGAATGTATTACTAAATGAGCCTGAGATGTGCCGACTTAAGGGCAATTTCTATACATTCTGAAGGTGGAAGGCCAGAGCAGAACAGCATAGGGGTTTTTCCATGCAAACCAACAGTCCTAGGCTTTTGTTCATATATGCTGCCACCTATATGTCAGAGAGTCACTAACTTTGAAGAGTAAAGCACACCATATTGCAAAACCAGATTATATTTTCTCTTTTCTGTTCTTAAATTTCAACATACACTGCCAGACAATATGATTACTACTTCCCAAGTATGTGGAAAATATTTTGTTCTAGAACTGCAAAAAGCCCAAGCTAATATACAAGTTAATTTTAAAAATACACTTTTCTCTACACTTACAAGGTAGAATAGCTCATAAAACACTGGGAACATCTTAACTTTATCAACCATTGCAAACTAAAAAATGCAAAGTTCAGACCACCCGCACAGACGGTATTTTTCATGCTTCTGTATTTGCATACCAGAAAGACACTCATTTTTCTCTTTAAAAGTACACATGCAAAATCAATCACAAAGCAGAAATTATTGTAAGACTTTAAACTGGCTTAGGAGTCCTTCTTGTCAAGGTTATCAAATCATGGGAAACTTGGGGAGCTATGATTTTTATTACAGTGTTTGGGGGTTTATTTATTCTTTTGTTGTTGTTGTTTCTCAAGGGAAGTTGATTTCCTAAAGGAATACAGCCAGCTGCAACAAAATACCAGGAAACCACTGACCAAGCAGTGCATATAAAAATTTAAGTGAATAAATTAAAAACAATACTGGCTAATTAAAAAGTACCAATGGGAAGTCCAAACATTTGAAAATTCAATTAAAAAAATCCCTGGCACCCTTCTGACATGGATAAAGTTGGCATTTGCAGAACAGCAGCTTTCTCACCTGTCTCATTGAGATCCCAGGATCCCACGCTGGAAGGGTTGTTTTTGTACATTGCAATGTTGTTAATTAATGCTGAAACACTAACAATAGACCATTGTGTGCATCCAGGCACTTTTTACGAGCACAGGTTTTTTTCCTGGCTTCCCGCAAATAAATTAACACTTAAGCTCGGATTCACTGTCAACCTAGCATTCCAGTTCATATTAAGTTTCTTTTAATTCATACCTTTGGTTTTCTCCTCTTGTCGTTTTCAGAGCCTACTTCCTCACTCAAAGGGAACAAATATTTCCCAGATGCATGCTGGGCAAATAAATGCCCTGCAAGGTGAGGTCGAGGAAAGACATGAGGTCGAGGAAAAACGTGAGGTCGAGGAAAAACGTGAGGAGGTATTCATCAAGGACAAGCTGAGAGAGGCAGAAGGGCTCAGCATCAAGGAAACTCTCCAGGATCAGATCAGCCAGTGTTTCATCGAGTGCCGGTGAGCAGAGATAAACATTTGCCCCAAGGAGCCTGATTTTGCAGTTCTTACAAAGTACAAAATCCATCTTACAATGGTGATCCCAGTCCCAGCTGCAGATCTAAGTTCCTGAACAGCAGGACTCCTAATTGGGGATACAAGAACAGCACATCACTCCTTGCACAGTCCAGCAGGGATCAGAGGTGCACCTTGAAAGACTGACTGCAGAACCAGGTCTACAGAGATTAAAATGGGGACACGTGCAGATTGCACATTAGCTTAGGCTCTGGCTTTGTAATTATAAGAAGCATACTTAAAGTTTAGGCACGCTGACTTTTTTCCTTGTCTGAATACATAAGGTTTAAGAGAGAGAATGTAGTCTTCCACAAGATAAAAGTATAATTATTTGCTATAGCAAATCACATCACGTCACTGGTACTGCAGTCCAGGTGCCTGCTGCTGGTATTACCCAGCAGCTGATATGAATCTGAAGTACTTTTGTACTTGAGGCCTGACCTTCAAGACACTCCTCTAAATGTAACTTTACTTGAGCAGTGCTGCTGATCTCAGTGAAACTTCACGTCTCAGTAGAGTTAAGCACGTACTTACACATTTTTCAACTGAGTGCTGACACCTATACTTCTCAGGAAGTTTACTTTAGCTGAAGAAGTTTTGAGACTGACAATTTTAATATGGCAATACTGTAAAGCCTTGTGCTACGGAATACAGGCTTTTTTTATAATATAGGTAATTTTTTCTAGGATTTACCCCATCCTGTTAATATGTAAAAGTAAAATGGGAAGCAGCACCAAGATGTTCCAGGATTTAGTAGCAAGGTTTCAACTGCTCTGCGTAAAACTGCTGTGCAAAAACACTTCCACTGTTTTTGTCTTGAGCTGCTTGGTGATGTTACAGGGCTCGTATTTGTCTTGTGGACTAGTGTCACGCCCATTAATCATGCAGCATTTTTTCAGTGCAATGGACCTGCCTTCAGCATGCAGTTTCCAGTTGGAAACACAAATGCTTTCTGATGAAATCCTGCTCTGTTTATTCCTTGACTACTATAATCAGGTTTTGGGAGCTATACGATAGTGCAGGGTTTGTTAAAAAACCAAAACACCACACAATCAAAAACAGCACTCTCACAGGTCTGCCACAAACTATTTCTCTTCTTTCTTGTACTTTTGACTCTTATAGACACTCAAGACTGGTATATTTTTACCCTACCTAGCTCTCCTTTAGAAATAACTGGTGGTTTTACAAACCTCAGTTATTACAAAGCACATCCCCGTTCCCTAAATCAACCCTGTTCCTAGGGCCTGGTCTGCACACTTCTTGAGTTGCCATTTCCTGCCGCTCCCCACAACTCCCAGCATGTTCTGAGGTACAGAAAGATCTTATTTCTTTTGCTTAATATTACTCATCTAGTAGTAATTCTCTAACATGGGTCAATCGTGTCCAATTAACTTGATTCTAGAGCTTGAGGAGAACTAACTGAAATACTGTGTGAACCAATAACAATGTTTCTATAGGAGATTAGCAGAGAAGAGTCAATCTCCTAGAGAATAAGGCTGAGCCATAAACCTCTTTAAAGACGGTTATGAGGCATTATTAAAAGTAAAATCCATTCCATGGAGACACTTAACAGCAGAGCCATCCAAGAGCCTAACCAATCCAAAGGATCATTTGGAGGAAGTAGAAGCCATCATCCGATCAAGGGAGGTGGAGAGAAATGGCTGAATGAGCAGTTCATCAAAACCCTTGCTACCTAATGTATAAGTGTCAGTCTCACATATCTGTGAAATACTCTGAAGATGTAAGGTGAAGTGTAAATGCTGAGCTTTCTTATTCAGTAGCCCTTACAAGTGAAATGGGACCTCGTTGCTACATTTATATCCCAGATGTGCCCAGGGGCCCAACTTCAGGTGAGACTTCAAGGCTATAGGCAGGCGCAGTCAGTACCCCAGCATATAAATATGTGATTAAACAAGTTATAAGGAGTTCTTTAGCTAACCTTTAAGTTGTCTGGTCTGGTCAGATTCAGTAGTCTTGAATCTCATCTAGATTTGAAAATTAACAAAGATTAAAGCAGATGTTTAAATATAAGCACCACATTAACCAATCTTGGATAGCTTTATAGATATGCTTTTCCCAAGCAAGGGATTATATTAAATGGGGCTAAGATATACCCACACACAGAGTTAATCAATGACACCACTGTTCCTATATAAGACTTTAGTCAGACATGTTGTTCTGTGGCAGCTGAGACAGAGAAAACAGCTCCCCTCCAACCATGTAGAATAACCACAAACACAGCTGTGATTGTGAAGCAATCTGATACGTAAAAAAATTAACCAAAAAGCAGGTTTAAGCTACATCAGACCATTTTGATAGAGCACAGTTCAAGAAATGCTGCGTGTCCGGTTATGTGGTGGTCCTGAGTGCGGGGTCACCCCTGATGGCAGAGGGGCAGTCACAGACTTGGTGCAGGGTGTTTGATCATACTTCCTATTACTCTCTTTTAAATTAACTGTCCAGCATCATGTCTAAAAATCAGTAAGGCACATTTCAGCCAAGACTAGACAGGTATCATTGATAAAAGCTATTCTAGTGACTTAGCAGTGTGGTAGATAAAATACTGCCCCCAGTGAAGCCAGTGGGAGAGCTGCCATCAGCTTCAGCAAAGGCTGGACATCACCCAATATTTTAGTTCATTTGAATCTGACTGATACAGTGATTTACTAGACTGAGAGAGGTCAGAGTGAGCTGCCTGCCATCCTGCTCTGCACAGGAGGTCTCCAAGTGACAAAAATAATTTTCCCTGCAGACATTCACATGCATCCAAAATAGGTTAAAAAAAAAAAAAAAAAAATCAGCAAATTTCTACACATGGGGAGCATGTGTGTCATGCAGAGCCAAGCTTTCCATGTGGTGCATGCCAGAGACACTGCAGAGCTAGCAGGGGTTGCGTCCTGCTTCTGCCTGGCCTGCTGAACAGTGGCCAGATCTGAAGTGTCAAGGTTTACATTAATTATTACCTGCCAGGATATATTTTGGCTCTCCACTAAGCCAGTCTATGAGACCAACAGTTAAATGTAGCTTATAAATTATTCTTTAACAAGGCTTTTTGATAGAGTTTACCATTTTCTGTAGTCTATTAGATAGCTAAAGGGGAACAAAGATTCTTTTGAATAAATTTTGCTGTATGTACTAAAAAAATAACCCCAAACTTCTGTATTTTATCCTTCAATTGGAAAAGGATGTGATAGGAAATACAATTAGCAAGTATTGTCTTTCAGCACAGCTGCTATTAGATTACAAAAGCAATGAGCACATATTAAATTTCTCCACTTGGAAGAACTGCTATAAATATTTACCACTTTCTTTGCACAAGGGAACAGGCAAAGCTTCAGTCGTTTCAAGACCCAAAACAGCTTCTCATGAAGATAGGTTCTAAAAAAACAAAATAAAGCTAAACACAAAGGAATAGATTAAGTGAAAATGTTCCAGTTCCTTATAGCAATCCCGCTGCAGAGAAGACAAAATATTTTTGATATAACACCGTGCATTTCACAGCCTTGCCATCCACTGTTGTGTTTATCTGTATTGACTTCTGTGGAGCTGTTCTTATTTGGCTTGCAAATTATTCACATAAAGCTTTTTAGATTTCTATTTGGCCTTGTCCCTATACACCATACTAGAAAAGAATTTTTTTTTTAAAAGTTTTTTAAAAAAGCATCATGCAGTATTGCCTGCAAGCCTCCCTTTTTTCAAGATAGCTATATGATTTATAGAGCAGGTGTACAAACGTTCCAAAATTAACAGTTGCTGATTATATACATCTGAGTCTGGATTTTAATTACTTGACTCACGCAGATTCCAGCCATTACGTTGATAACAGAGTTTCATATTAAAATATAGCAACTGCATAGCTGGGGTTTTAGTTTCAATTTCCAGACTAGAAACATTTTTCTCTAATTTCACATTTAGGATTTCACACTGCATATGCAAAAAAACTCATATGGTCGTCTTCTCTGCTCTTTACCCGCTGTACATACCAACAGTTCCCAAATCACAAATCTTCCTTGGAGTCATCCCTAAAATATATTTTAAGAAAAAGGGGTGGGGAAAAGAGGGGAGAAGGATCCCCGGTTATACAGAGATATATAGGAGCATCTTTGCCTAAGAAAAGTCTCTGACAGAAATCAATATGAAGGATAAGAAATCAAGATGAGATTTTTATTACCAGAGATAGCCTCAAGAATCACAGGGGAGAGCCTAACACACAGGCTTTGCTGTAATGTATCTTATGCCCTCTAGCTGTAACAAATTACGCTGTGAATTTCTTGGAGGATTTATATGCCGCTGCTCAGTGCTCTGGGGAGCATTTAATCAGTGGCATTGCTGACCTAATAACAGGGGATCTAAGTAATAGCAACTTTTATGTACGTTATGTGTTATTCCCACAGATTTGGGGATTGGTTTTCTGGAGGAAGGAGGAGGCAAGGGGTAAATGTGCTTTCATAATAGGTTTACACTTTACTGATTAGCTTTGAATCATCTTCTTGCTCTGCCTGCTGACTTGAGTACTGTCAGAAAAAGAATTGGCCAAGCTTCATGGTGAGTGAATGAGACTCCTGAAGCAGGGGGTTCCTGTGCTTTATTTATTAATTTTAAACATTCCTGACAGCCAGCCCAGGCTTTGATACAGAGGAAAGGAGAAAGAAATAGGAAGTGATCATGTTATATTTCCCTTTTTCACAAGACTGTTTTGTTGAGCTGAGTTTACTGCCAATATGCCTGTTCACGGGGCTCCCTAGGTAGCAGGGGGTGGGGAAGGAGGCAGCCCGAGGAAGATGAATGGAGAGAGAGGTTTTGCACTGAACCTCCACCGAATGGGGAAAGTATTCGTTTGCGTCAGGCACTGCCCATCTCGCAGTTCACACTCTGCACACACTGCTTTTTATGAAGTTAATGTTAACATGTGTGAAAGCTGCCAGGGAATCCATCAGCAACTGAAGTCTTGCCAACAGGACAGAGACAGATGACACCTCAGCAGTGCCAAGCAGTGGCAACCCCCTCCCTGTACCGCCCCAGCTCTGCTTCAGAGGAATTGATGCCCTAAGTCCATCCAGACCTGTGTTGGTTTTCAGTCTCGTCTGGCTCATCATAAGTGCCCTTAGCCTGCCAGAAGTGCTTTCCAAGTAACCAAGGAGTGTGGAGCACGGTCTCTACACAATGTGGCAACAGTTCACGAAACAGCTGATAGGAAAATTGCTTAATAACCAGTTTTAGTGCAATGAACCTCTATGGCAGAGAGTTCTCTTAAAGGGCAAGCTCCAGACTAGAAATCCTTGGAACACAACCAGAGACATCACTAGCCCTTTAATCACAGTCCTCTTTCCATACAATGCCCCATTACTCTGGAAAATGCATTTCCTTCTTCCCTGTCACCCCTGCAAGGGCATTTCTCCAGTAGGAACCTACCAAAAAAATGCCTTTCTGATATCTAGTTCTTTATATTCAGCATAGACAGGAGTTACTGCCCACAGGAGCCATTTATAGATGCACGATAAACCACTCTCACCTAATCCATAGTGTCGTTACTCGTTTTCCCTGTCATCATTAAAGGATTGTCACACACTCACAAGCCACTTCTGTGCAACATTCCACTCAGGAGCAAAAATTACCAGCCAGAAGCAGCTGTGAGCTCAACATAAAAATCAGGAAATTCTGCAAATGGGGATAAATAAATAGTTGCCTGCTAATTCCACCAGAAGAGAATGAGCTGAACTAAATTAGGGGGAGGTCTGTACCTGCACTACAGTTTTCTCCTGTCCTTACCTGTTCATTGGAGTTGAATATATCTTCTCCTATCTTCTTGTACTTTGTGCACTGAAAGCCTACACAAACCAATTCTTTAGGGAGCAGCACAAAACAAGTAGAAGCTCCTTCTGAACCACTGCGCAGCCAGTCTGGGTTGTGTTTCTTCTGCAAGTCTTCTTTTCCTTGGGAGAGTGAAGACAAGCTTGGAATTATGGAAATGAAGCTCTGAAAGATGGCACAGGCTTGGCTGTCCTCCTCTGCCCAAATACTTTGTCTTCCTGCAAAACTACAATAACGTTAATAGAGATAACATCCATTTCCTCTATCAATCGTTTCACCTCTGTTTTCTGACAGAGCTAACACTTCAGATTTTGCAAAGGCAGTAATCTCTGTATCATAACAATTAGTGCTGGTACAAAGCTCTTTCTCAATGCCTTTCTCCCATGCCAAAAGGCCATTCTGCACCAACAACTTATATTTAACATCAATCTTCCTGAACATGGCTCAACCTGCTCCCAGATGTTAGACTGTACCTCTTGCAGACAAAGCTAGCTTCAAAATCCAGCAGGAACAACACAGCCATGACAGCACATAGCTCTGACAGCAAAACCTGTCCAGGGCCCTGCATAAATATTCTGGCAGCTAGACCATGCTGAGCTCCTCGCCGCAAGCAGCCATGCTGCTGAGTCTGAGCCGGTTAGTTTAAAGTACATCTGTGGGAACTAAAATCCTGCCTTTGGGCTCCCGAGTGAGACAACCTCTAAGACTGATTAATTAACATAATTAGGAGCTGTAAACATTAATGGGTAATGTGCAACCCTTTCCTAACACATTCTTAAAGCTTCCACTGAGTAGTTATCTATTGACTAATTTTGGCAGACATCTTCAGGGCTGGAGGGAGCAAGGGAATGGAATGCAAATGCATCACTGACTTACCGGAAGAGTACCAGAGCAAATAGCCCACCGGGTTTCTTTAACAGAGGGAAAATAAGTTATCGGAAACAAGAGGATTATTTGTGTATGGCAGGAGAGAGTGGAGCCCACAGTTGTGCAACCTGTTTTCCCATTGATTGGAATCAACTATCTAGCTTTGATAGCCATTTAAAAAATAAAAAAACCACACCTTCAGTCCTTCTTTCTTGCTTATGGGAACAGCACATTGTCCTCTTTTTAAAAGTGTGAACCCTTCTAATTCCAAAGGAGGGACAACTGTTACTAAGTCCATCTGCAGTTAATCTACTTTATTGGGTGTCCATGGATTTACAGGAGTCAAGGGACACCTCTGGAAGCTTCTGTGCAGCGGCAAAAGTTGTCTACTTCAGTGCACGCTAAAAATTTACGAGTGTGCTGACATTAATGGAGGTGGCTTGATGGCTTTTGGAGGGGATCAGCCGGAAGCCCCTGGATTCCTGTATTTCTCATACTTGGCGAAACACAGATAAATCTTGGTGGCGGCTATCTGAAACAGTAAGACCAGTTGAACCCTGGTGTCATGCCTCCAGAGAGGCACTGATAACATCACTAGTTCTGCTTTCTAAATCACCACAAACTCTGAAATATGTTGCCTTTCCAGTTGTGTAAGGCTCCTTGAATTTACACCTCAATTTATGATTGCCACCTCTGTACAGTGATTCAAAGCATATGCAATGGACTCTGCTGCTGATCCTTAATTTTGCTCATTGAACTATCAGAAGTTTGAAATAATTAAGGAACAAAAAGACGACTCTTAAAACATCACAGGTGCAAATCAAGCTTCCCAGGGGGTTTTCAACATAATAAGTCATCCTCATGAACTATGATTTAATCGTTAAGTGCACCAACGCTGCACTTAAGCACATCTTCACCAGCTTTCCAAACACTACTATTCCAGATAGGCATTCATATATCTGAAATCACAAAGATGTTAGTGATCCTCCCTGAACGATCTCCCTTTCCTTACTGATTTCGTGTTACTGAAAACAGGGTCAGGTCCTGATACTATTTAATACAGCTACGTCTTTATCCTAAGCAGACTCCCATCAACTTCCAGGGGGGTTCTGGAATAAGACACTGTGCAAGAGCAAGTTTATCAATATCAGGGCTTTTTCAAGGGTGTTACAGACAGGCAGAAGCACATACTCTTGCTGTCCCGGGACTTGCTCTCCAAACAGTCCACCACCAGTGCAAGATCAGGGAAAACTATTTCAGTGCCGTGGCACTTGTCTTCTGAAATGCTCAATCATAAGCTTTCTGCCTGTGATGGGCTTTTCCTCAGCATCTTGCAGCAAATGCTCAGAACTTCAAGTGTCTGCAAACACATATTCATCTTTTCATCGCACACCTCTTGCCATGCTTGCATATAAATTATGCATTAGCAACATTAAAAGCTCATTCAGATCTGAACAGTCACACATTAGCGAAGCCATGAGCATGTTTCTTCTTCAGACCAGTCTCTCCTCCTCCACTTTTCTCCTCAAGCTGCTTGCTTCTAAATCACTTTGCCCAGAAAAACTTAACCTTTTCCCCACCCCATTTCACAGTCCCAGTTTCTGTCTCTGCAGTTTTCAATGGTGAAGCTGTAACTACTCTGGCGACTGTAGACCAAAGGCAAGTTGCAGCTCTTTATTCTAAGTCTTGGGACAAAAGGATGGGTCCAATGTGACATTCTCATTTATTTAGCATAAGTAAAATTATGTCTTTAACTAGTCTCCGTTTGGAAAAACCTGAATCACATGGGCCAGTATTTTCAGGCCTATATATCTTAAGTTGAATGCTCAACATCTTTCAGCCCAAATAGTTAATAGCTTGACAAATCCATGGTCAGCTGAGAAACAGAGCTTTGTAATGCATAGTGGTAAAACCAGAACTGGAAAATTAGTACAGCTGTTTGGGTGCTGTCAATCCTTGCCCTGCAGAGATTGCACAGCTGTTCGTGTAAGACAAGAGCCAGGATAAGGTTAACCATCAGAGGTTAGAACACAAGAGGAACAACAGCAAGTAGATACTTGAGCACACATGAGGGCCATTCCCCATGAAGCCCCAGACAAGGCAGCAGCGGTAGATAAGAGGAAGCAGGTCTTGCACAGTCTTCCCCCCTGCTGGTGCTGCCAATGACTGAGCTTTCCAAGTCCCATATTTGGTGCATAACTTTTTCAGATATTTTATGGGGATCCATAGCCTCCCTATTACAGGCCCAGTTCCAGCAAGTTAGGCAGCATGGTGTGGAGACAGCCATAGGTATAGTTCTGCACATGCAAACAGGACACTACTTTCTCGTTCCTAAGAGCACAGTATAACAATATAATAGGAGTAAAATGGATGCAATGAGCAAGGCCAAAGTGATCGTAGAATCATTTAGGTTCAAAGAGAACTTTAAGATCATCAAGTCCAACTGTAGTAAGCCTCAGCACACATATTTGGTTGTACAGCTGCTGTTCAGCAAGGGAAAATTAGAAGACCAAAAACCAGTCTTAGTACAAGGGCATGTTGCTCTGTCCTAACCTGCTAGTTGTTTCTAGCCCTATTCTTGCAGATATACCCATCCTGAGCACTATTCTGTAGGATGAATTCCTGGCTTCATTTGCTTCCTACTTTTTGATTTGTAGCACTACAGAAGCAGCACTGACAAATTTAGGTTAGATCCCCCCTTTCTACCTTCCTGAGATGTCTGAAAGTGACCCACAATCCATTGATCTTGAGACCAAACCTCCTGCTTAGTATTAAGGCTCCTAAAAATATTCACTCTTATGTCTAGAAGTCTGGAATCAGCTAAAGTAAATAGCATTGCTCCAAGTTGGTCCCATTTGCAAACAAGAAAAAAAAATCTTGTAACTAATTAGTTCATTTTCCTAAAGTCCTCATGCCCATCTATAGTAACACTTAGGAATTAAAAGTTTGAAAATGCTAAGTGTTACCAACATAATACAAGAAACCCCCCACTGGTATTGTCAAGGACACTTCCCAAACGTTAGATTTATTTGTTGTCATAGATACTCACACAGACACAAACATCAGTTACATTCAGTGACTCACACTTGCCAGCAGCTTATTACAATACAGCTCTACATGTTTTAAAGACTGAATTGGGCTTTTTCTGGAAAATGCTGCAGTAGTGTGCCCTGTTCAATGGACGTGTTAGATTGCAGTTCTCCCACACTGCACTTTCTTTATTCCTTTCTGAAGCAGACTCCTAACACACCAGACAGGATTTCTGAAGGCAGAAACAGACAAATGGGGTGTTTAAAACTTGATAACTGGGGCCTGATTTTCACCTAAGAGCTGGTTTCTATTCCAGTAATCCAGCTAGGTGCCTACTATGCTTGGCCCAGAGGGGCCTGCTGTACCATCTGATCTATTCTTGGTTTGACCAGCATAGCATAGTCCTAATCAATGAGAAAGGAAGAAGGGAGTGAATCCCAAGGGGAAGAGGAAGAGACCCAGCCCAGCTATTTTTTCACTCCACTGCAATAGGCAGAGGTGTCTTCTCCAGCAAGTTAATACAGAGCAGGTAGAAGAACCAATTTTCCCACTTCCTCATTTCCAACAAGCAAAGTGAATGAAGATCTGCTGGGATACAGGAACAAGAAACAGGCAGAGAAAAAAGGATCAGGAGTCCCACTGGTGCATGGTAGAAGGACAGAGAGGCACTGAAGAGCCAGTCGCTGGCAGAGAAGAGGTGTTTGAGGGATATTCTGGGAAGAGAAAGACCAAGTAAAAGCTTAGAAGTAAGGAGAATAAAAATGAACACGAAGCACAGAGCAGTGGCTCCCAAGCTACAGCCCCTTGCTCCACAGAACAATCTCTTTGGAGAAGCAAGCAGAGGAGGTAGAAAAGACATTTTCAGTCTTCAGAATGCAAAGAAGAAAGGAGGCAAGTGGGGAAAAAAAGAAACGTGGCATGGACTGACACAAGCAGAGTAAAGGGGTAGCAGAAACTGTCACAAGGAGATGGAGAGGTAGACTCAGAAGAGGAGGGATGAGATGAGCATATAACTGGAAAAAAAAGAACTGTAAGATACCAATTTGAAAAATAGGTACAGTTAGAGACAAAGATTGATAGAAAATACTAATTGTGTCCAAGGCAAAGACCAAAGAGCAGTCCTCAAACATGTATGCCAGCAAGCAAGCTCAGGTGGATATGTAGAAAAAAAAGACTTGATTGTTAGGAAGTCAGATTTGGCTATGGAGAGGATGAAGGCATGCAAGTTATGGCTGGGAATGTGGCTGGGAATGACAGCCTGTTATTCTTTCTCACAAGAGTAGAGGGAAACATTTAATTCTGAAATACAGTTCTTTCACTGTTTTCACTGGCAGCAGGTTTTTCAGAGTTTACATGCTGGGGACCCTAGCAGCAGAGTGTCTGATAGAATATAAGGCTGATTCGGGGCATTGCAGATTCAGTATGCCAACGTGTTTATTTAACAAACTGTTGACAAGCTACTTAAGTGCTGAATTTCAAGTAAATTCCACACTCGGGAGACTTGCATCATCTAGCACAGAAAATCCAGGCTTACACTGGAAATCGGGGTAATGTCTACCACACCGCTGAGACCACTTCCCCTCCAGTCTCATTTCTCCTTCCCCTCCCCTCACCTGTACCTTGGACAAAAGAGCTCATCTCTTTGAGTCAAACGTCAAATACGCAATTAGACTCAAACTCAGCTGCCGTAAGGTACCACTAAGGTTTAGAGCACAACTTCAGTGAAAGCAGGTTCTTAGGTGGCAAATAAAACATCCTGAGGCATTTAAATAGAATGAACTTATGCCTTTCAATTTGGTGCGTAAGTCAAATTCCAGTAGGGTTGAACAGAAACGGTGGGCAGTTGAGGGAGAAAAGAACACAGGCAGCAGAAGCAGGTTATTCCATCAGCTTCCAGATCTCCATAGTGGACTAGCTGGTAACGGACTCCAGGTGACAGCAGCACACTGACTGCAATCCCAGGGCTGGCAAGCATGACAAGGACACATGAGGCAAGTCGTATTTTTTTCTTTGAGCTGATTACTTCCCTTGAGAGCCCCAGACTACCCCTTCGTAAGGTGGGCAGGTATGCTGCATGGTTTGGTAAGCACCTAGGTAAACTCTTCCCAGTGCAAAGTTAGCATTGGTCTGAGTTGGTCCATCCAAATACTCTACTTGAATTGAATCTCAACTTAATACTGAAAAGGTTTGAAGATACTATTTCTGTGGGCAGAACAAGAACTTGCCTGAAACCTGAGTCTCATCCATTCCTTCCAGAGTCAATGTGTTTCAGTTTTACTGAGAATTTCAGCACCGGCGAGATTAGTCAGACTCCATCAAGCAGGTTGTTTTTATTATCCAGGTCAGAGTCCAGGGCTTTTAAGTCATGCTGCATTTCAGTCCTCTGCAGATACAACAGAAAATCTAATTATTTGTAGTAATTTACTTTAAACACACCCAGCTATTAGAGTCACAAACGAGTTTTCTCTGCTGTATGAGGCATCCTTATGACTTATCCAAGAGCAGTATTAAGAGTTGTCATCCGAGGCTGAATAAGAGAATTTAACAGTGCATATAAGGGGGGTTGCTAGTTCTCCTTAGGCTCTACTCGTAGAAAATAATGGTATCAACACAGTACCATTCAGTAACATACTGTACCAAATACAATATTGTTCGACTTGTGCAAAGAGCATAGAACCGTAAAAGAGCTGGTTCAGTACTCACAGAGATATTTATGTAATACTGGGAATCCGCATTACCCTTAACTAAACTCTGTTCAAATACACCCCTCCCTCTCTCCTCTTAGAGTGTCTTACTGACTCAGTAATCCTTTGGTGGTTTGGAAGGGAAGTTTACTCTCTTGTTTGGTATTCCCCATCACACACGGAGACAGGCTCTTTCCTGCAGATTTTTCTGGAAATCATCTAATCCAGCAACCAATTTTGAAGATACTGGTTTAAAGCACGGCTATAAGTTAAAGGCTGCAGCCTGTGTAAGCTGCAGGAGTCCTCAAAGTATTCCAAGTCAAAAGACAATTGCTCCAAGAGAGCAAATTCCAGAGCCGGAGCTCTGCCATCTTTTGTATTGCATACATGTGCTTCCCATCATCGGCTCAGCTCTCATAGCTTCTACTGAGGGGGTAACACTGTGCCCAAAAATATCATTTCACCTTCATCCTCTTCTGGGAAATCATGTATAATGCATGATTTTATTCTTTATGTGTCGCAAGGTTTGCAATTGCAGGAGGCCCGGGAACTAGTGGGAGCAAAGGTGGGAGCAGCTGATTGTAGCCGCTCCCACATAATGTGCCTGTATTTCATTCCTCTCCAAACCTAATCTTTATGTTCTTTGCCCAGGGGAGCTCTGCTATCCTGTAATAAGGCCATTCCAAACAACTGGCCTGTGAATGTAGATTTCCAGTACTATAAAAAAATACAAGAGAGCCCTAAGATTTAGCAAATGAGTTAACCTGTCCTTCAAGTCTCAACCTTCAAAATTGCACTTCCCACACCACCTTACCTATTATGCCACTTTGGTAGAAGGAAGTTAACGATGTTTGGGTACTTTGCCTCTACCAAGAGTGGGCTGCAGGTCCAGCTCCAAATTCCCATAGGACATCCCCATGCCTGTTGTCCCTGGGTCTCCAGCCAGGTGTCTGCCTCTTCTGCCACGTTGCATTCAGCTTGCTGCAGCAGTAGCCCCATCTACCGAACAGATACTTAAGAAGCATATTATTAAGCCATCATGTAAACGAACAATAATAAAAGAAGGCTCAATTTTGTGCTTATAATTGATTAAATTTGAATGCATCCCACTGAGTAGCACATGCAGAAGAACTGTCTTTTAGAGAGGCAATTCTACAAAAGGCATTCAATTCTGTATTGGTCTCCAAGACTGTCCACATTTTCAGCCAATTTAAGGAGATTGTAGATCATACACCAGAGATACACCAAACAGGTACAGAAATACAGCACTCCATTTTTTCTTTCACAAAATCAAAAGGTGAGAGGTTAATGAACTTGGCATCTCAAGGCAATACAACGTACCTCTTGGACTGAAGAGATGACTGGGTTTTTCAGTTAACACTGTTAATACCAGCCTGACACTGGCTTCTAATTGAGCTCACCTGGAATGTTTCTCCTTGTATTTTTAAATTCCCAAAGCAGAGATATTATGTTATTTTTCTTGCTACTGACCTGCTTGGTTATTAGCATTGACCAGGAGTCTGTAAACATCTCTAACTTTATATACAGATTCTCTGCAACATTCTTCAGTTCTCAGTTTTCTCCTGGTTTTGCACTCTGTGTACACCTGATTGTGATTTATTCAAATAAGGCTGCGCAAGCCAATTGGGATGAACGTTGAAAAATCAAGCACTGTGACTGCTTTCATATGCATGAAATTGCCTCAGATTTATCATTAAATAGTTCATTTAAACACAGAGATCTCTTGAAGTGGACAAGAATGTTAGCAGCAGTGAAATAGAGAGGGGCCTATTTAGTTGCCTTCTTTAAAACTTAGGAACATACTATGTACCATTTTCAGCTTCTCATTCCCCTCTGAAGTTTTTCTTCCGCATCGCAAGTGCTTTTAAAGGAAGCGCAGTCTTAGCTACAAGTAAGTAGTGCTATTAGCACAGCACTACGATATTGGTCTTAAACGAAGTAGCAAGCCACTCTCCCAAGCAGTAATGTGATGCCTGACAGATGCTGATTACACATTGTCCTTTACAAACGCTTAAAGTCAAATCATGGGCAGGCAGCAGGTCAGAGACACAGTGATCCATGAATGGGACAGCCATGATATAGTGGTTGAAGAGGACAGTATGCACATACAGATCATTTTAATCCAGGGAGGCAAAAAACAATGCAAGTTAAAGTTATGCCAGGCTGGACTGTATTTCTTTCTGTATGGATACTATAGATATAAGGCAGACAGAGCTCTAGGTACTGAAATGTATCTGATGGCACCTTCAATATCACCTCAGATTTACCCATCTTCATCACGCTGTGAAAGAAAGCAAGCAGTTGCAAACCAGAATCACATCATTTTACTGCACTTGCATCAGGTAGGCTAGGTTGTTTTAACCACTGACACAAAAGGCTACATATTACTCTTATGTGCTGTGCTGTATTTATTCCAGTATTTAAATAAGGGTAGATCAAAGCACAAAGCTTCTCTGTTCATTTTCAGGCTCTAAGGCCCCAATATTCTGGACAGATATAAAGGGTGCATGTGCTGTATAGCACATGCTGCATAGCACATACAGGGAGTTTGATATGCTCCAAGTGTGTTGAATTCATTATGCACACACACAACTATCCATCCAGCATATGAGCAGTAGGTTCAGGAAGAGCACAGATATTTCAAGAGTTTTTAATCAGCTAATACCTCTAATACCCTTGAAATACTTCAAGTACCTTTCACAGTCAGGTGGTGGCAGAAGAAATACAGCATAAGCAAAGCCATTTCAGAACAAGGAGGAGGGCAAAGTCCTGAGAGAGCTGACACAGAGTTTGGGTGCAAGTGCCACTTTTCCAGGTGGGCGACCTGTCCAGCACACCATTTCTTAACCCTCCCCCCCCCACCCCCGCCAAAAGCACTGTCTTCAGGTTAAAGCAATGGGCCACAGCAAAGAAATTTAAAGCAGCCATGCCCAGTTTACAGCCTGCTTTCCCTTCCAGAGGGATGCGTTTTATTTCACCAACACCTTGACTTCTAGAAGCAAAAGCGATTGCTCGAATTTCTCATAAACAAGTCCAATAAGACAAAACGCTCTCTATACTCCATTTCACTCCAAATCCCAAAGAAATTTGTGATGTTGGAGGGTAAGTTATTTCTTTTGGCTGGCCTTGCTACAAAAATCACATGCTTTATTTTCCTCTTTACAGAATTCATATTGTGTTAATAAAGTACCGTTGATTCCCTCTGGCTGACTCTGCAGGAAAGCTATTCTCGCAAAGCTTCTAGTCTGAGTTAAAGTAATCTTGTTTAAAACTGGCCATAATTGTTTCAGTCTCTTAAGTTTAATACTAAGCACAGGAAATATTGCCAATTTGAGTCAGGATTTGGCATTCTGTGAAGGCAGGATAAGCTGACCAAAGTTAAGGAATTCAGTAAATGCAAGGGGAATTTAACCTGGCATTTCTTTGAGCCAGCTTCTGTATTTCTTGACCTTGCTCTAAGGAGAATGGAAAGGTAGAAGAAAATCAAAACAGATGAGAGTTCAGAGAGAGTTGTGTGCTCCAGAGAACTCATTACTCCATCAGCCAAGTCCCCCAGACGTGGGGCTGGGCCCTGAGGGGAGTTCTTCCTCTGCAGGAAGGATTGCTCAACCCACTCGCCTTACAGCTGGGTTGACAGGATTACCTTCCTCAAAAGGCTGTAGACAGTCAAGAGGAAGCTCACAATGAAAATAAGCCCCGGGACAGTCTGACTGTGTCATCTGATGGTGAACAAGTCCAAAATAGAAGGACAGGCACTAAAAGAAGTATAGACCTAGGAAGCAAAACATGGGTGCAGTGTTGGATGTCAGTATCTATTCTGTAGCTGTCAGAAGCAAAAAGGCAGGATTTCTGGTTCTCTCAGGCCTGTTTCTGATAAGCAAGATTTTACCCCAACACAAGCTCGTAGAGTCAATTGGAAATCCTCACTAACAGGGCAGTTACCAGCAGGCCTGGCAAGACCAACAGCACTAGAAATACTGTGTGGCACCGTGAAATGCCCTGCTTCTTGCTCAGAAACCATTCCCTCCTAGGGCAGGGATGGGACATCCAGGTGTCCTTGGGTCCACCAGGAGATGCTTTCACTGTTACTGCGGAGAGCCTTACATCAGACTGTTCTGCGTTACAGGAGTCGAGCCAAAAAAGCTTTCCAGTCCCTTTAATCTTATTTCCATTTAGGTACCATGGTGGGTAAATTTAATACTCATCTTCCCTAGGTTTGTCTAAGCTTTTAGTATGAGTTGGATGTTAATAGCTTTTACAAAGGAGTTCAGTTACACATAGGTCAGGATGTGACTTCTCCTGATCCTGAGCTAATTCAGATTTGAGCTCTGAGAAAACTTTTGGCAGTATTTTTTGAGGGTAGGGAGAGACATGCAAAATCAGAGCACCAGAACATTTTGTGAGTGGTGATATTGCCAAATTTTTGTTCTGGTTTTTCCAATTTTTTTTAATTTAAGCTAATACTGGAACTGTAATTTTTTTTTCTCATTGGCATTATTAATGTCCATATTGCCCTTTATTTTCATTCAAAAACTTAGCAGTAATTTACAGTGCTACCTTGCCATGTCTCCTATTCATTTCAAGGAGAAAAAAAAAAAAAACATTGCCATTTTAAACCAGGAATAATTTTTGTCAGAATTTTGAAGTTACCAATAGGTGAAAAAAATCCTTTTCCCCTATGGTTTACAGCAGGGAGCAGGATAACCAGAAGTACTGGCAGAGAAAGCTCATGCCCAAGACTGTATGCAGGGGAAAATTCCCTTTTTTTCAGTACACTAATTACCTATTGCTATCCTTAGAAGACCAGGAGGATCCCTGAAGAGGTAAAATAACTTTATGACAAAGCAGAACAAACTATTCAACTGTAAGAACTCAAGAAGCTTAAGAACAACTGTACTGGGTCAGCCAAAGGTCTACCTTTCCTGGCCAATAATACTACATGTAATAAAACTATCAGAGAGAATTACCACATTCCACATTTAGGTCTGTTCCCAACTATTACTTGGCTTTGAAGCTCAGTTCTACCATTTCAGATCTAAGACAGGCATTGGGTACCCAAAAGACCATCTATTGTTTCTAATTATGATAGTTACTGTAATAAAGGGTATCACCTTTCCCCACAAACCTTTCACACTCGTTCCTCCATGGGAATGTTTCTTCTTGCATGTTGTTGGTCTCGCAGCACTTGATCTTAAATTTTTAAAGCCAAATATTTATCCAGAACAATAAAGTTTCCAATCCTCTGAACACTTCTCCCTGCAAGTTACTCCACCGAATTACTTCCATGCATAACAATCACACATGGAAGCAAATGCTTGGATCAGGACCTTAGATAAAACATAAGTTGTAATGTGTCTGTGTCCAAACCCATTAAATATTACAAGAAGCCTGTGGAAATTAACCTTGCTTTATAAGTAATTTTATATTTGCATAGGTTATTTTTTCTGAAAGTGATTTTTCAAAGAGCTAAAGAAAGCAAAGAGCTAAAGGAAAGAAAATGCTGCGAAGACACCTAAAAAACCAACGCTGCTAGTAGTTTGAGAACACCCATATCGGGTGGGCTTACAGAAACAGGCAAGAACTACAAAACAACAAGGGGTTTATGTCCTTAAAGTGTTCCCCCCACTTTGTTTTTGTTCCTTTTCTGCACAGAACACTCTGCTGTCCCTCCACCTAGAGCATACAGCCATCATTCATGCCTTTTCTTCTGTGCACAGCCCACATCCTTTTTTACCCTGAAAAGAGTTAAACCCTCTTTTTCCTCCAAAGAAAAATTTTTTATTTTCCTGACAAGGCCTTTTATGCAATTAACTAGAGAAGCCATGGCCAAAAAGAAAGAATAACACATGTAAAACCATGCCAGAGAACAGAGAAGGTAGTAACTTGTTGAGTCTATTACCAGACAAAATGTTTAAATCAATGGTGTGTTCTCATAAATCAACAGCCATATTCAGCCTTAACTACTATCCCTGAGCAATGTGGAATAGAAAGAAAACACTTAAGAAAAAAAATGGTAATGCTCATGAAATGAGCTGGGGAGGAAGCAGGAGATGAGACAAGCACAGTGTAGGGTCATCACACACAAAAGGAATTTATTTTATGGGTCAGAATTGAGGTGCCGCAGCGTTCAGTGCTGAGCAGAGACTCCCAATCACACCTACTCGTAGCGAATCTGGTGGCGATTTGGAGATGTTAAAGAACCATTCGAACCTAGTTAAAACCTGGACGTTTACATAGCTTGTGTGCTAAAACAAAAATTGAGCCCAGATGAGCCAGAACTCTATGCTACATGATCAGAGACAAAAGGGTTTGCATTGCAGACCACAGAAGATAATTCTTTTTCAATTACACTTGACAGATCTAAATTATCATAAGAAGATTAAGTTTGGAAAAGGGGAGAGCAGTAACAGTGAACAGAATGTAAGACAAGAAACAGCACAAGAATCTTAGTAGATCCTTTTCTTACTTCGCTGGGAGTGGAAGAACATATCTTTTCACTCCATCTTTGTTCATCCCCTTACTTTTTCGGTTGAGCTGGTTTGATTCAGATTTAGGGCCTCCATTCATTCCAGTTAGATGGCTTTTCTGTAAAGCTGTTTACCAAACCCATGCTATGTTCCCATTGCCAGGATTTCACTGCTTTCCAGAAGACTAATGGATTTCTCACATACCACAGTTTCTAAAGGTCCCTTCTTCAGCAACATCCTCCACAGCACAGAAACATTTAGTAGTTCTGTTTAAGCAATGGCTCTCACCCAATGAAAGATATTTTGCCTTCTCTGAACTCTGTTTGGCACTCATCAGTTTGATTTGCAGCAGTCCAAGCAAGGGTCCCAAACACAAGTTCCTGTTCAGTGGTCTGTGAATACACAGCAGGGAGCAGGTCACCCACAAGAACCATCTTCGGCTCCTTGCCTACAGACTGGGAAAGCAGCAGGCTTTAGGATCTTTAGTCTATAAGGGCTTCCTTAGGGTACTGCTGAAGTTTCTCCCAAGGCGGAGGTTTCTTCCTATCCCTATCCTTCTTCCTAGCCTTATCCTTCTGTCTCACCTTATTTGATTTCTGTGCAGCCATAGTCCAGTCCCACCAAGCAGCCATACTTTTTACAAGTTTCATTCATTCATTTAGGCAAACAGTTTTACTAGAACTGCATCCTCCATATAGAAATCGGATGGTTATGACAGAATTTGCTTCTGCTCTTGCTTGCAGTCCTTAACACATTGTCAACACTCCCACTGAAGCAATCATGTTGAAAATAAGAGTCGCTTCTTCCAGTTCTGGCATTTGCACATTTTTACGAGATGCTGGAAAAGCACAATTGGATTTTTTTCCCCCCACAAATGTTGAGACAATAATAAGTAACAGATTCATTGAGTTTTGACTTGCCTCAAAACCAGGTGTTTCTGACATGTACCACATCTCAAATATATTACACACTCCAATACTCATTCTTACCAAGAGCTTAAGCTTTTTACAGTCTCCTCTCCCCATCAACGTGCAACAAGACTTTCAGACTTTCCTGACCACCAGTTTAGTTTTTGCATAGCTCTGCCTTTTCAGTGACACGCAGAGAAAGCATCAAGGTGCATGAACTTTGTGGGTAATGTGTCAGCTAGACATAGCAACTGATGTACAAAGAAAGTGTCAAAGTACTATGAACATCAAAAATAAATGCTGGGCAGATTAGAGGAAATGCAGACCAAGCAGTTTTCTTCTTTCACTCAGCCAAGAGAGCATCTAACAAACACCAGTCTGAAATTCACGCTCAGCGATCTCTAATGTGCTATAAAGCCTTACAGTGACTGTAGTTGCAACTCAACTTTTGGAGTCGATGAACGATGCAAGCGCAGGTATAATGCTCTTCTACTCCCCAATTCAATTTTCAACCTAGTTGCTGACTATAGGAACCTCTGCAGCTCCACCTTCTGTAAGTCTTCATTGACAGCATGGTTGTGCCATTAGTGCCACACAGGCAGAACCAAGAAGGATTTCCACCACAGAGCTCTCCCCTACACTTCCAACAAAACAAAATAGCACGCTAGGCTCAAGTTTGGAGAAAGTTCTTACATCATCTGGATTACTTTTCTTTCAGTATTATTGCCTTAGAACTGGCTCTAATCACAAATACTTCATTGTTTCCAGGAAGTTTCGAAAGGAGAGGGCAGTTTAAAATTATTTGAACAATTATTATTGTAAAGCAAGCTCAAAATTATTCTACATGTTTGGAAGGATCCTCCTAATTCAAGAGCTGTTCACTGAGACATGCTTGGTGGGACCCTTTTGAGCTATAGATAACATGTAGCTTATCTAACGGAACAAAGATACAGGAATATCCTTGGCTGTTCACCAACAAAATAGTTTAGGCCCATCTCAATCCAAATTAACATCTTACGACAAATGCCTGAGACAACCCATTGTGATGGTTCCGAGTAGAACGCTGCCAAAAAGTGAATGGAGAAGGACAATTGAGATCCATTAAATTTAAAATGGACTTTTGACCAGAAGACCAATGGCTGCATTTTTCTGTGCAGATTTACAGGCCAAATGAATCCCTGGTTTAACCTCTGAACTCAGAGGGTTTCATAAAGAGAGGAATTTGTCTATAAAGGTCATGCATGTGCACGCTCTCCAGTCATTACAAGATTGAAGCTGTAGTCATTTAAACCTAGAAGAGAAAGAGGAAAACCCACAAGAGGTCAGATAGGGAAATGAGATTTAAGAATACAGCGATTGATATGCTAAACAACAGTACCCAGGAAAGGCTGAAGTCCAGATAAAACAGATGTCCCTGAAGAATTAACACGATTGAAACACACGGTAGCTGTCTGCTCTCAGGTCACTGATGACCATGGGAACTTACAGTCTGCATTGCCCTCAATGGAAGACCCAGTCCCTGGACAACTGACTGGTTAGTAAACGGCAGACACTTTTCTTCCACTTATGTGACAAGCTTGGCATTACCTTCTCTTCACCTCAAGTTATTTTTCAACATAAGCACTTTCTGTAGCTGCTACAAAAAGGTGAGATGAGCCATGTCATCCCAAACAGCTGCACCAGCTGTGAGCAGAAGAATCACACAAAATACAAATTATACACATTATAAACAGACTTCCAAATTTGAGAATTTGATAGAATTTCTACAGCACTCAGATATACAGTCATTGTATATATCCAAAGGGTAAATAGTTCCATCTCCAAGAGCTGTAAATTATTTAAAAGTGAAAAGCTAACACGAATACCGAATGCAACGCTAATAAATATTGAAGCTGGCACGGATACCACATTCAGTGGGTGGTGGACTCCAAACTGATTCTTCACCCACGGTGTATATTGCCTTTCCTTCCTCCCAGCTGGCATTAGTAAAGTAGCAACAGCCTTAATATCAGATTTTGAGAAACTTGTTGCTGTAAGCCAGACTTACAGCAGCATTTAATACAAGATTGTGTGTTTAACGTAAAATTGAGCTATTTTCTGGCTGTTTGTAATAAATGAAACATGATCTAACATTAAATGAACTAGATGATGCAGGTTTTTGAGGCCAAAATCCCATTATTACTAGATAAAAAAAGAAAATACACTAACAATTACATCCCTTTGTTCATGCAAACCGGTTTCTGGGAATGCAGTGACCAAAGTTTTGCATCTGTTTGCACACAGAACTAGTAATTGTTGAACATGCAAGTCAGAGCTTACAATCATAGATGAATGTTTGTTTATTCTTTTGTAATTTGTATTGCATTAGTACTAGCTAGGCATCCAAACTGTACACGTGGTACTATAGAAATATAACTGGTGCTCTGTTCCAAGGTTCTCAGTTTAAAACTGAGTCTGCTGCTTAACAGTAGACTACGAAAATCCCTTAAGGTACCAGTTGTTTTAAAAAAATGAAAGCCATTTTTATGAATCACATTGACCTTTCTGAACTATTTTCTTCTCAAGGGAAATTTCATTTCATTTAGAGGAAACGTTACCATTCTGTTTGAAAGTAGCACAAGGATTTTTCTGAAGTGTCAGAATTTTCTTTGGAACAGAAAGTCTTCCTGATATTACCAAACAAACAGAAAGTCTTACTGATGTAATCCAAAAAGCTACAAAAGTGAAAGAAGCGACACATTATTATTAATATAAATGGCCTTCAGATTGTAATTATTATTTATATCTTTTAATCTCTTTCTGAAAGGTCTGGAAGCGCCCTGTGTTATCCATGAAACCTTACTACAAAGCCCCTCATTGCCCCCTCCCCAGCTTCCATCACCACCTAATTGTGCAGCTACATTGGAAATTTTGAAGGGCGAGACCTTCACACAAAAATACAACCTGGAATTTGTAGATCAAAACCTGATTTAAATATTTTTTTTTTAAAAGCTAGATGTTGAAAGCAGAGAGCAGAGGTATAACCATAAACACTTTAAGCTAAGTCTCTCAGCTGTGAAGTGATATGCAGTCCTAAGAAATTTCCTGAGAACTTTCAATGTTTGGTGGACCACAGGACAAGAGACATGGGTTAGTAACTGGTTTAATGAATTTACTGGACAAGAACCACCTGTTACTGGAGGGAATACAGCCTTCTTTTTGAATAGGAGGTGAGGGAGGGTATGCTTCCCCACCATCAAACATCTTTGTCAACCAGATGAAAAACTATGGATTTTAATTCCTTTTCCATCTTTTGTTTCTCACACAGGCATATCATCGGCAAGTTTCCTGACTATCCTACTGAAGAGGCAGGAGGTTCAATGGCTATTCTTTCTCAAAGAACTCCAGAGCAGGTACTGTCACTCCACTAATGCAAAAGGTTAATGGGACTGGGGAAGGGATCCATTTAAATTTTTCATAACAATGGTCTCTAGCACTCCAGGAACCTTATTTTTAAAGAGCTTTTTCCTGCACATGAAAGGATTGTTTTCTTCCAAGGTAAGCCACAAAACTCACTACCAAAATTTATTCCCTTGCAGGATGTACAGCCACTTAGTCATGGCGGAAGGTGCTCGGGCATGCAAGTTACACATAGATAAATGTTTGAGGGAGCTAAGAGGAAAGGTCAACTACAGAGGGTTGCCCTCCTGTTGCAAAATCCATGTAGTTAGACAGTTGCTAGCTACTAGTAGAAATATATATTAAACAGTTTAAAGAGCCTTGGTTTAAAACAGGCATCCAAAGCTACCCCGGAAGCTAAAATTGGTTTCAGTGTGTTTGCATTTGGTATCAGCCCAGTCTAGCAATAATTAGTTTAGTGTAAGCAGAGAAGAGTTTCTTATGCAGGCAGGCCTAAGCCTTGATTTACTGCCAAGGATTCATTAAGCGAGCTTGAACAAAGGGCACATTCAAGTGAAGGAAGTATCTTATTTTATCTTACGTATTCTTGTGGTGAACTCAGATGTTTCTCCTGGTAAAATCCCTCTTCTATCTTCCCTGGCTAATACAAGTGGCTGATAATCTCTTCCTCTGATCATCTGGGTGCCGCAGAGAAAGTGATTAAGGCCAGTGGAAGCAGTGAAGGCACTCAGAGCCAATTCCACCCTCCAAAACAATTTTAGAAGCATGAGTCTGTTGAGGGAAATTGCAAAAAGGAAGCCTTGCACACATGAGCAGGATTTGGCCCCTGAATGAACCAGGCATGGTGGCTACTAGCAGGCTAGGAAAACTAAACTGTCAAAAACTGACCTCTGTGGTCCTTAAAGCTCCCCTGTTGAGACAGACTGTTGTGTTCGCTAGCTGCCTGCAACTGGTGATTAACACAGGTATGGTAAAACAGTATTTTTGGTTCAGTCCTTCCTAGAATCATAAGAGAAAAATAGGGAAAGCCTGGAGCATGTTAGCAGCATCTGTTGTGGTTTGAGGGGACATAAATACAGACTAGCCCAGCATAAAGTACAACACTCTAACCATTATGTACTTCACTTACAAAAATATGCAAGAAAATAGCTACAAACACCTCTCCATGCCTCACTAAAACTGAGCTTAGGGCATACTCCTGGTTTTAGCCAAGTTCAGAATATGCCTAAGGTCAGCCCTGCTGGCCTCTGTATCTAAGCCACTCTGTTGTTCAGTCCCAGACAGAGTCGGGACGAATAATGCCAAAGAGACCCCTCGGTTAAGTCTTCAGCTTCTAAAGTAGAAACATATGCCAGAGTCAAGGCGGCTTTGTTGGCTGCTCTGAGCAGCGGGGGAGCCACCCAGCAAGTATGACTTTATTGCTAGAGAAGGCTTCAGGGGACTTCAGGCTAATTAGACCTGCAACCAACAAGAATAAACACGATTCAGAAAGAAAACATTACAAGAAATTATACTGAGCAAAACTGGATATGGTAGTAGATTCTGGAGAAATGTATTCTTCCTGTCCTACTCCCAGCTTTGAATTCTCACCTTCAGCTATTTTGTTGTCTTTCCTAGACATCTGCTTTCTCTTTGCATAAAAAAAAAGGAAGCCAAAAGTCTAGAGAGATTGTTTTACTACCCATTTTTCCCCTGCATAAAAGAAAAATTCCTGGAAGAAAAAAATGTGACTATTTTCCCAGCAAGTTTCCACTATCAGTTATCTGACTTTCAAAGATTTTTTGAGCCCATTTTTTCCTCCCTTTTTAGCCAGCACAACCAAGAGCAGAATGTGTGTCACAACCTTAACAGATATCCAGACTGCAGGTGGCAAAGAAAGTTCAATATGTTCATGATTTTACCTGAATGTGAGACAAGTAAAACATTTTTCGTTCAATTGAGTCAGCTGCATATTAAAAATCCCTAAGGCAACTGGTTTTGTTCCACACTGGTCTACTGGGCAACATAGTAAATGAAATCCTGGCCCCATTGAAGTTAATGGGAGTTTTGTCCTTGACTTCAGGGGAGACAAGATTTCACCTCTTGTACGTATTAGCTTCTGTGAATGGGTTGGTTACTCCCAAGTTAAACTCCATGAAAAATCAGGACTGAACTGTATTTAAAAAGCAAGCATTTTATAAGACTTGGCTAAAGACACTTTGGGGAAAATAAAATACAAATTAATCACTTCACGAACCATTGCTGCATTGTTATACATTCTATATTTCTTCATCCTTTGACAACTCTGACCTTACTTGACTTTGTAACGTAGCTGGCCTTCTGCACAAACTGCTTTCATGACATTTTACAAATACCTGTCAAAAAGATATGCCAAAGAGATCCCGATGCAAAGTACTTGGTCAGAAAAAAATGTACTGTCTCTTGACTGAAAAGAAGCTTTTTTTCTACTTTACATACTCTTCAAGAGAAATTTAAGATTCTGAGACGTCAGTGTAATTTCCCTGCATCTGTTCCAGATGTCTATCCCTAATGGTTTTTTAAGTTTTGCTCCGAAGATAATCATCAGATGTGACAATTTCTAGCTTCACCCTTATACTGCTGCCAACAGAATTATGATCTCTTCCTGTAGTTCATTAAGTCTCATCACCATGAAAATAAGCCAAGAGAGTTGTCATTTAGCAGACATATTCCTCCTCTCCCAGCTCCCCCTCATTTCCAATATTAAATAACATATCAGAAAAAAAGATGTTTGCTTACCAAGATTTTGGTTGTACATTCAATTGCTGCATGGAGGACAAAGTTGTTTCCACGTTACTGTAATCACAGTGTCTGATCCAGCAGCATCTAAAGAAGGAGTGAGAAAGTATGTGTTAGCTGCTGTGCAAACATACGCTCCTGATCCTCACTTGGCTCTCTGCAATACTGTGCTGCTAATTAGTATCATTATTACCAATAGCTAAAGATCCCCATGAATCCCAGTAATCAGTTTGATTGTGAATGGCAGTACAAGACATCCCAGTAGTTAGTTAATATTTAATTAATATCCCTATTTCCCAGGTAGGGACAGTAAAATGCAATCAAATACTGCAATATTCACATGCGCACACACCCCCCACGTGTAATATCTTATTCACTTTTACCAAATGAATAGACCACAAATAGCTGTAAAGCATCAGAGAAGGATTCAAGAGGCTGTATAGAATTGTACTTTCTAGTAGCCAGCATTTTGCAAATATGCTTTTATCTTGACAACAAATATACCAACTGTATTTTTCAGTAATAGAAGTAAATACCTACAGTTACACTCACCTTTATTTCCTTTGCCCCATACTATTCTGGATACTTCTTTTAGAAATTATCAGGCTGGATTTTTCACAAGAGGTAAATGCACAGGGCTAGCTAGAGCTGGGCACCTCAAAGCCTTAAAAATTCTGATTACTTCAAGTTAACCATGCAGGAGGATGGATGTGATACTCAGTCTCTGTTAAGCTACACAATGGGTAGATGTATTCACCTCCAGACGATTCACTGCAATGAAGCCATTCAGCAGGTAGACTCCTAGTTCAGCAGCATTCCATGCCTGTGAACATGATCTTTATTGGCTGAAATCAGTAGTCAAGGTTGTGTGCCTAAAGCCAGGCAGTATCAACAACCCCTTTTCACCTCTACCACCCACCTTCCCAAAAAAAACCTACACCAAAGCTAACAGATTTCTCATAAACACATTCAGTGGAGACTGAAGTTTTGAAGTGTTTGCCAGAAAACACACAAGAGTGAGTTTAACCGTTAAGCCACATTTGGGTGACATCTGCCAGATGGAAAAAGACTAGAGCATGTATAAATCATGGACTGAAATGCATAACTATTAAAGCCAACTGTAAGATTTTGCAGGATCCCATAAAGCTATGAAATCCCACCCAGCGTTTTGAATTCATTCGTGCAAGAAACACACCAATGGGGTTGTTTTTAACAGCTTAAGCTTTGCTTGCAGGTGCACACCCAAAAGTAAACAACATCCAGAAATGCCTTGCCAGGAGAACACTGCATTAGTAAAAGCTACACAAGTGAATTTGCCTGTGAGAAGGCACAAATCCAGAACACTGACCCTCAGCTAGCTTGATGGCCAGGCACACCATGATGAAAATAACATCTCTTCCACCTGACAAAAAAAAATATCACCTATAGAAAGAGTTGTAATTCAGTGTCCTCAAGCTCAGGGGGCAGGATAGGGGAAAGCACATTTATAGCACACTGCATGTTACATACAAGTGATGCAAATGGGCAGGCCAATGCTTAGCATATTACTCTTGAACACAGGGGTGGCATCTCTTCCCATCTCAAATAGTCCCATTTTCTTGAAGAAACTTTTTTTTAACCTAGATTTCAAAATAGCTTCTCCCTGTAGAGTTAATACTCAAAGAGAGCACATTTTCTCTCCGGCAACACTAGGCTATGTTTCCGTTCAAAATGGTTTTAGAGCCAGAATTACAAGGCTCTGAGACTGTCTCTCACCTTCCACAGCTGGAGATACAGAATTCCCAAACTCACTCTCTTCTGGTATTTCATTTATGCCCACAACCCTAATAAGGACAAGAAGTAAGGTCTTCTTTCAATGGATGAGGAAAGGGCTTATTCTTGAGGAAGAATATTTACGTCAAGTATTAGCTTGCCTGAGCCAACGCCAAGCTTTCCATGACTGAGGAACATAGAACATGAGTCCTACTGGGAGCTGGGGGTTTTTCATATACTTGGCTCATAAACCAACATCAGGCATTTCCATTCATAGGACACACTATTTTAGTGTCCCTCTCTTTCCCAAAAAAGGGGATTTGCACTGCAAGAGTTTGGAAACACACATGAACTGATGTATGAAAAGTCAAATAGGACTTCTGTGGGATATCAGTTCAGAGGAAAATGTTTTTTTCAGACTCAGAAGAAAATGTTACAGGAGAAGAATCATCACTAGCAGAACAAGTGCAGAGAGCCACTTCAGAAAAGTCAGGCTCTGCATGCTGATGGCATTGCCAGCTGCATGGCTTTGGAGCACTTCCCCAAAACTACTTGGCATCTCAGGCTACATAGATGTTGCCTAGGCATCCAGGAGAGAGGCTGTACAGGTGTTATTTGGATGTAAGCAACTTCTGCCTGCAGTCACTGTGAATGTTTCTAGATTTGGTTACTTGTGGTTCTGTACATTTCACTCAGTACTGACTGCGAGCACCACTTTTCTCTGTTCCCTGTATGAGCAGTTAGTTCAAGACTTAGCACCATAACTCATACCGCAGTTCTGAAAATTACAAACTTTTTTTCTTGCCACCTTACAAAACTGATGAAGGCAAGACAGAAGGGCAAGGACAGTTTAACATTTCAGTCCCATTATAGCAGGTTCATGAGAACAGAAACTCTATAGCCCCTTCCAGTATCATTCATCTGTATAAAAACATGAAAGTAAATAATTCCAATCACAGTCTGGATATACTTAATATCACCAGACAAACTCAAAAACACTGCTTAAAATTAAAACCTTTTGTCAGTCGCATGTGTGCTTACAGGTATCCTGCTGGATAAGGCCACCCCTGAGATGCTGGAAACTGTTCAGGTTACCCTCTGGTAAGCAGTGAGAGCAGAGTGTGGAGGTGGCAAGGTTGGATTTCTGTCAGGGTTCTACTGCTGCAGTGAAGGATACACTTTGAGTAGCTCTGTTGGTTTTGGATACAACAGGCCTGCTGGGACACTACAGACCTATTTTGAACTTGAGTCAATCTCTTAATCTATCCCAGGGAATGAAATGCTTCACTGCTTATCACCACAAGATATGACTGAACAGTACTTGGGGTTTAAATTACCATATTTAATTAAATGTAAGATACTGAAATGCTTGGGGAAATCCACTAATGAAATTTCACTGGCTGCAAAGTATAACCCTTTTAGTCATTCCCCTTCCACTGTCCAATCTTCAGTGCATTAAAAGGCATTCTTTAGAAAACAAAATATTTTTACTGCTACAGGAAACATCTTACAATTGAAGATTTTTTTTTATTTCCTATTCTTTTGTGGCACTGTCAATATTAATGGCCCATTAATAAACTTCAGTGGCTATAGATTTTCTGGTTTACGCTCATTAGTAGATGATATTTCAGAAGAACACAATGAAAGGTGCCTGGGAACAAGAGAGAACAGTAGAAGCAGCAAATTTCGTCCTCCACTTTTTTTCAGATAATAAAGTATAAATGGCCAGGAACTAAAGTAATGGAAGATGATATAGCTGTACCCAGTTATCAGCTACTTCTAGCTTGCAGGGATAAAGATGCTAGGCTATCTGTGTCTCTCTGTCAGAGTTTGTCACAATATCTCTATCCACTCACTCACTACAACAATTTCAGTCTTTAGCCACATATTGAAATTGGACATGCCTCAGGTCAATCTCTCAAAATCCATATTTATAAAATCAATCTGCCTTAGAAATTCTAAGACAAATTCATAATCTGAGTCCAAGTCCAGTGGGAACTTTTAAGTTGTATTTCATTAGGATATTGTGCTTCTGGGTGGTTTCAGGAATTGGTCTTACTCCATAAAAGCCCTCACAGTTTGGGACATAAAAATCACTTCTTTCCCAAAGATATATTGGGATAGTCAGCACCTATGCTAAAGTTTGCAGGTGGGAGTGCCCTCAACATAAATTAAAAGGACTTCTCTGTAACGGTCAGCCACTGTGGAATTCATAGAGGGCTACCAAGCAATGTATATTGGATATTATGTTTCCCCAATATTGGAAAGTTGAAAGGGAGGGAGAAAACACACCGGTTCATAACTCGTACAGCATGCGTCTAACACACCGTGCACGTGAAAATATTTGATCAGCTCTTCACATTCCTTTCTGTCTCTTTCAGGTTGCTGCAGAACTGGCTGCCAAAAAGGAGATGGCTTTGCAGAAAAAATCCAAAAAGGGGAAAAAAGAAAAAGAAGAAGGGAAGGAAAAAATAAAAGGAAAAAGCCCACAGAAAACTGGAAAGAAAGTAAGTCTTCCTGCAGTAAAACCAGCTAGGTTATGAAAACAGAGACGAAGTCCAGCCTATTCAGCCATGTGTAGGCAGAGACTATTAATTTATATTAAAATAGTCACCAAGGCTTCAGGCTTGGTTTCAGAAGACAGAGGAACTGGCTGAGGCCAGTCCCCCGCAGCCTTTCAATCACGTTGATGATTCTGGGCAACTGAATTTTACCCCTCATTTTAGGAATGGCCATTTGCATGTCCATGACTTAGCTCAGTGGGAAGAGCTGATGTAGGTGCAGACTGCCAGAGACATAGATAAGGGGAAAAATACATTTTATGGCTTTGATGTTGTTGCCAAGACAGTTCATGTGCACTTTTCAAAGCACTGGGGTTTTTTTTGTGCAGATAACAAAATGGCACCCAGTTATCTAACCAAGCATTTCCACTTTTAATGTTGGGTACACAGAAGTTATTTACTGCCATCCCTTCACACAAGAACTAGGAAATGAGAACCCTAGTATCAGTCAGGTCAGAGCTTGCATGCATTTCAAACAAATTTGTAAGTACTGTTCCGCTATAGGCCAGCTGCCTCTTTTGCCCTGCAAGCCAATATTTTGTAAGCCTGTAAATAGCAGTCATGCATTTTCAGTCCACATTCTTGGGTTTGAATTCTCTTTTGCTTTAAGTCACAGTGGACACCACTTAAGGTATGACATACTCCCTGAAATCTTTTGATATACTAAGGTCTGGTTTCACAGAAGGTATGCTTCCAAATTATTTCAGGAGGAATTTCACTGAGAAAACACCTGTGAAACAGAGAGGCGACTAGAGGGCATCTTCAAAAGCGAGCTGTACAGCAAAAAAAATGTAGATTTTTGCTGAAGCAGCAACTTTTGTTTCTCATTTACTTTATGGTATAAACAAAGTTGAAAATATATATTTTTTTAATAAGGGTCATTAATCTCTCACCAAGAATGCGGAGGAGCAGGGCGAGTTTTCTGGGGCAAAGCTTACTCTTCCTTGCAAGTTTTTACACAAATTAATTTCACAAATTAATTTTAAGTCCTACCCTAGAACAACCATATAACAAAAAGATCCTTTTCTTGGACAACATCCATTAATCTGGCCAAAGCTCTCACAACAGCTAGCCAGGAACCTAAGCTACATGAGCTTAGGAAGCATCAGTCTGTCTAGTTGGAAAATAGATATCCAAGTATTAACTTGTAACTTAGGTAGTGTTTTCAACCAGCAAAGAAGCCATTTGGGTCATACAAAACTAAGTTTGGAGTTTTGGGGGTGTTATTTTTCCCCTTTGTAAATGAAGATGCGCAGCAGGCTGAAGGCACAGCACACATAAATGTGTTTTCCAAGTTCTTTAAAGCCTGATCTTGCATTGCCAACTAGGAAGGGTAGTGGCGGCTCCTGTGCAAACAGGAACTTTTTTAAGGTTCCAGTCACCGTTTGCCATCAGGGTGACACTATCACAAGGGGCACTATCGCAGCATTAGTGAAGGCATAATGCTGCAAGCAGTGGCAGGTGATTACTGGTACCACCTCATTGTCTCTTATGGGCAGAGCAGAGCCAACCTGGGGGACCAACAGAGGAGAAAGCATAGCACCTGCAGAACTAAGCCAAATAATACAAAGTTGTTTGTTGCCTGTAAGACTTCTGGTGACTTGTACTAGCGCCAAGTTCAGCTCTGTGGGACCACTTCATGGTGTAAGCCCTGAAATCAGCACATACACTACAGAACTCGAAGGGAAAGATCAGATAAAAGTACACATATGAAGGAAATAGCTTATAAAAGCTTTCTAAATTAGAGACTTTAAAGACCATTGTCATTGACAGTTTGGAACCCAGGCAGACCAGTTCCTTTGGGGAGCATTCACAAGGGTGTCCTGTAATGACTTTGCCCTTGTCCTCAGTTCTTCCCAACTCAGCTGGCCCAGAACAAACCTCTGATGACTCTATTCATGCACAGGCAATGGAAAAAGGCTGATCCAGACACTTCAGTCTAAGCCAAAGTGAGACATTAATGTTCAGGCGTGCTGAAAATGCCGAACCCAACCCAAACTTCTGAAACTGGATAGCAGCTCACTCATCTGCTTAAAAACCTGACTTTCACAGGATAAATTTGATTCCTTGTTGGTTTTGCACATTGTCATGGCTTAACCCCAGCTGGCAACTCAGCACCACATGGCTGCTCGCTCACTCCCCCGCAGTGGGACAAGGCAGAGAATCGGAAAGATAAAAATGAGAAAACTCATGGGGTGAGATAAAGACAGTTTAATAGCCATGCACACAAGCAAAGCAAGGAATTCATTCACTGCTTCCCATTGGCAGGCAGGTGTTCAGCCATCTCCAGAAAAGCAGGGCTCCATCAACCAGCAATACCAAAAATGAATCTCAATCTCCTCTCAAGGTTGTTTTGTAATGGGGTGAAATATCAATATAGAGCTCTAGGGCTTTATAACTTGATGTCATTCTCATCTCTTCAGCCATCACAAGTCCTGTCAAGTAAAATTCTGAGCCATTATATCAGGTTCTGTATGGTTCATTGAGAAAGAACAAAGAGAACATTCTCTCCAAGGTTATAATATGACAGGGGAAAAAAAAATAGTATCTAAGACCAGTTGAGAAGTATTTGGAAAAGTTCTAACAGCAGGACTCTTATTAAAATAAGTATAGGCTATAAGTCATCGTGATGCAGGCAGAAAAAAGCCTTGCTCTTAACATCAGTTCTTAAAGAAAACAAGAGTTTGATCCCAGAAGGAAATTTAAATATTTCTGAAAAGCCTGATAGCAATCTTTTAAAAGGCATATTCAATATCAAAGTAACATAGTTTTCTTTTCTCTGTAAGGTGCTGATTTGATTTCCCTTTGGGCACCTGGAGAAAAAAAACGCACAACTTCAGCACTGTATGATCCCTCTTTTCAATAACAGAACACATGTTAGACCAATCTGGACTGCTTCGCCCAGTAACGTACTGCAACCTGTCTCACTGAACATGAGCAAGGCTGTACATCCCTAGATTTCATCCAGGAACATTCATTTTGTCCTTAGTGAAACCCATTAGCAAAATCTCCATAGCAAAAGCGCACAATGGAGTCAATTCAAAATTTTCCCTGCTGTTGAATGAGAACCACCTAGTGTGGGCTAGGCTTTGGAAAGCTTCAGAAGTATATTCAAACTGTTATTTCCATATCCCTGCTTAGATTGAAACATATATTGTTGGTTCAATGTGCCTTAGCACACTTAACACAGAACAAGCATGGAATCAATCAACTGAACATAGAAAAATACATCAACTGACTTCAAAGGAAAAGAAATTCTTTATATTACATTGACTCTTATACTGTTAATAGAGGCAAGAGGGAATACTGAAGAGCATTTTGCAACTGTCCTTTAGACACACAGTGGTTTTGACTAAAATCAATGAAACTGACACAATAATATGATTTACATCAGTATATAAAATCACTGAAGCTAGTAATTAAAACCATTTATTGGCTTGTTTGTAACAATAAAAGAAACATTAATGTGTCCTAGGTTATTAAGAGGCTAAAAATAAATAGCCCATTTTTAGGCTGTAATGGGGTGGGGTTTTTTGTTGGGTGGGGGTTTTTTGTTTTTTTTTTTTTTTCTAAATAGTTAGCAATCATCAGTATTTCCTCTTAGAACATCAAGATTTAATAATTTTCTATAAAATTACATGGGAGAATGTTAAAAGGAATTCATTCTGCCTACTACAGAAGATCCAAGGATGAATCTCAAAATGCCGCACCCTGAAAAAAAATTGAGAATGCATTAGAGTAACTGGGAATTCGAGATCTGGGTGTCAAATCCTCAAACTCTTGCTTATACTTTACCCAAACAGTTCTTGATGTTTAGTGAAGAAACTCCTGAATCTCTTTCAAATGTACCTACAGAGCTTAGGGAAGAAGTGATAAATCTATTTAGGTTTGGCATGTCCTTCTGGGCCCAAACTTTAATCACTGTAACAACACCTTAATTAAAAACAGATATTTAATAATTCACATGACCTGGCCACAACAGTATCTGCTGATAGCAGGTATGCAACGGCACCTAGTTAGAGGCATATTTAGGGGGTTTGTTTCATTTTAGTTATTCCAGGAGCTGCACTTTACATCTGACTCATAACCAGATTACAGACTGCACTTTGGTTAAAGCCTGATCAAACTTATGTTTTCTTGCATAAATCCACATTTGCCTCCTCCCCAAATAGTGATCTAATTTCCCACTAATAACTACTACTGTATATCATTTTGAGGACTTATACATCATGAAGAAACTTTCATAATTTTCTGACAATTTTTTCTGTCAGAAATACTGGTTCAACGAAAATAAACTACTTCAGGAACACGTCAACATCATTTACTTTAGACAAGCAAACATCAAAATGTTTTGATAAAGTTAAAACAAAATATTTTGTTTCACAGGATACACCAAGATCACTATTTTTCTTTCTGGTTACAGATTAAAATGAAGTTTCAACAGTTTCGAATTACCCACAAGTTAGGAATTCCTTTTCTGGGGGAGGGAGCAGCCCTACAATAAGAGTAACTGAAAAAATAGAGAAGTAGTTTCATTTACATGTTGCAAGTCTCCTACCTACGTTGCCTATCAAACAAGCCTAAGTTTAATTCCTGTGACCTCAGTAGGTGAGCTGATGAACAGACACCCCCCTTTCTTCGCTAAAGGGGATAATGCTTCCTTATAGCCTGCTAGGAACATTTTAGTTGATGAGAGAAAAGCATCTTATTCCTCAAACTCCAGTTAAAATTACATTTTTTCATACTTGCAAAGTTTCTACATATTAATATTCTGATTTTTGTTTTCACACACCCCCCCCATTCTAGGAAGAAGAGGAGGGCTGGAAAATGGCTCCCAGTAATTTCCTTTCAATAATGGAGGAAGGAAGCAGTCGATACAAAGGTCAGTAGAAAAAGATAATTACAGCTAGAATGTTCTTCTAATTCAGCTTAATCTGAATGTCATTCCTATAAGGTCAAACAGTACAGCTGCCCAAACTATGGAACATTACAGGAACGAGGACATTAAATAAAACACCATTTAGGAAAGGACTCTCTCAGTACCTCAAGTCTTCTTAAGAGTTTCTCAAAATTGTCAGGATAATCATACAGGAAGGTACATGTCTATATGAGTGAAAGTGGGCAAACTAGAACCAAAGTGCTTTGGTGTACATGCAGGGACTTTCTTGGATTTTCTGAGGGCAACAAAAATGACATCTGAAGAGAAAATAATTCAAAAGCACTATACCATAGATCAGGCTTCAGCATCAGTGTTTTCACATTCCTGTAACTCTATCCTGTTTTCCTCTCATTCCTGTAAAGTGTCCATGGATTCATTCACCTACACAGTCTACAGCTAATTGAAGTATTTATTATATGTTTTGATAGGACGATCAGCTTTTCAAGCAAGGGCATGAGAAATGCTACTGGAGTATGAATACACTTGCTTCATTCAAAGTGTGTGCAACTTAACTCAAACTAATAGCTAAGAGACTGACTGGTTTTTCACTTTGAGAAAGCACCCAGAAGTACGGGGTTTCAAGTTTAAAAAATGGTTTTCACTAAAGAACATCTTGCTCTTTTCCATATCTTTTCTATCCTCTCCTCTACACTCGATGCCTTTGTCTATCTCTTAAACACTTGTCTTCAGTGTGTGCCCTAGATACACAAATAAGTTAGCAATGACTTGTGCTGGGCCTGGAAGTGAGCAAAGTCGTCATGCACTTGTCTAAAATTGAAAGGAGCACCTGCCCTGTGAACTTTAAGTGAACAGCACAACTCCAAAGGTCAGATGAGCCAAACTGAAAGTCCTTGTTTGCAAAAATGCCCACAAAGCTTTGAGTTTGGTTTTTTTTCCTATATTTCATGCAGATTCTATTCACAAACCATTATTAAAAAAGTATTTTCTGCTCCCCTCTCTGTATCATTAATGGCTTGCTAAAATTCCTCATATAAAAAAAAAAATCTCCATTATTCCCTCCTGTTGACAAACTACTGGCATTAAGTCTTCTGCCTGATTTAGGTTGGCCAGAGAGAAAGAAGTGTATGACTGACTTACTAAATATACATCAGTGCAGTTTTGCCTGACCTCTGACTTCTAGCAATTAGGATTTTCTTACACATTACAAATCATAAGGCAATTTTATGGCTGAAGAGGAGTTTGTCCCAGACTCCACTCTTGAATGCTGCATTCAGAACCTGACTGAGGTTAGCAGGAGTTTTAGATAAGGGTCAAATTAATCTATGCTTCTTTCCTTAACTGGCTAAGGACATCACTTGTGCTTTTCTATGTATTCAGGACAAAATGGCACTTTGCAACCCAAAACCAGCAATAGCAAGACTAGTGTTTCCCATCCAGCAAGTCCCAAAAGCAATGAAGGTGCAGTGTAGAGGCCGCGCCTGTTGTAACATGGCAGAAAGAGGGCAGGAGAGTTTTGTATTGCTACATAGGCTTGACAATATGCTCATACAGCACTCTGCTAATGAGTAGGTGATATAGTAGCTATGGTATCATAGAATCATTAAGGTTGGAAAAGACCTCTAAGATTATCAAGTCCAGCTGTCAACCCAACACCACCATGCCTACTAAACCATGTCCTGAAGTGCCACTTCTACATGGTTTTGAATGCCTCCAGGGATGGTGACTCCACCACCTCTCTGGGCAGCCTGTTCCAATGTCTGACCACTCTTTCAATAAAGAAATTTTTCCTAATATCCAAACAAAACCTCTCCTGGTGCAACTTGAGTCCATTTCATCTCCACTTTTTACTTGGGAGAAGAGACCAACACTCACCTCACTACACTCTCCTTTCAGGTAGTCATGGAGAGCAATAAGGTCTCCCCTCAACCTCCTTTTCTCCAGGCTAAAGAGCCCCGGTTCCCTCAGCCATTCCTCATAAGACGTGTGCTCCAGACCCTTCACCAACTTCATTGCCCTTCTCTGGGCACACTCCCAGTGCCTCAAAGCCTTTCTTGAACTTAGGGGCCCAAAACTGAACACAGTATTCAGGTGCTCCCACAGCGCTTCTAGGATCCCCCGCTGAGGCTTTGCAGTCAAACAGGCTTCAATACAATGCTGAACTGCAAATTCATTAACTCTTTGTATTTGTGCAAATACCTCTCCTCCAGGTCATAGGAAGCGTTGTTTGGCTGCAACCCCAACACAGGGGCTTTAAACAGTGCTTCCCAACATGGCAACGGATACCAGTGTCAGGAATAAAAACACCACAAAAGTCCATAGGCTAGTTTAATAGGAATAGAGACTCCCAGATTTCATAGCTATCTCAAGTAATGACAAGTCAGGGGGGTTATGAGGATGGGGAACATGCTTGTCACCCAAACTGTATCTGAATACCAGTACTGCCATTGCTAACTAGATACCTACTTTGAGCTCTGCAAGCATTTAACATTTTGGGGTTACTCATGCTAACTTTTTACATGAAAATGAGGGTGTTGTGTTCCTGTATATCTCCCAAGGCCTTCCAAGGGAAACTCAGCAGCCTATTAACTGTCTGCAGAGCCTCTGTTCCTATTCAGGCACCTGAATTGAATGCCTAAAGCCAGCCAGTGCAAGTACCTCCATCTCCTCATTATGTACTGACAGCACTTGCAGGTACACTGCAATAATATGCCCGGGTAGGTCAGGCATGGGCAGCAGCCTTTTGTGGTAAAGACTCCAGCCTTGCATTCAGAGTTAAACACCAATGCTCATCTCGAGCCCATCCCGCCAGAGTTGACAGCTGCTCCCCTATCTCTAAAGGCACATGAGAAGGAACCATTTTCTGCACAGAGCACAACTAGAAATCCTCAGAGTGGAAAGAGCTTTCTTGCAAGCTTCAAATAGCAGCTGCAGTTCTGTCCTATGCACAGTAAGAGTCTATAGCTGCGCACTTAAACTTCAGGTGGGTTTTTTTCCCCTCTTAGTGAACCAAGTCTATTCAACACCATATTTATTTTTAGTAAACAGCTGTTAATTCCTCCATGCAGCACAGTCCCCTGCCTCATTCACAAGCACTTAGTGCTTTTTATTGCTCGACAGTCTATCACAATACTACCTGGTGGCTGATCAGAATAATTTCACTTTTAAGCTGACCATGGATACAGTTCCTTTTTTCAAGACCTCCAGAATCAAATCTAAAACAACTTCTGACTAGAACAGGGTAAGCAGTTTCTTGTATTTTTAACTTTAGCCTGCTTTGATTTCCATAGCAGGAAAAGAGAAGTTTGAGTTTGGTCTTTCTATGCTGGGAATTTCTCTATTCTTATGCAGAAATAGCTCCATTACTATCACAATTGCACAGAAATTCAGATTTATTAGTACATAAGTCTTGAAAACATCACTGAAGTAAGGGAGCTTGATTAAGAAAGGTTTATATTGGATGCCTACAGTAGAATCATTTAAAGACCCTTAATGAGTGTGTCTAAAGTTTAGCTAAATGATAGCTGACCAAGCAACAAACATTTTTTTGTCACACACACACACACACACCTGTCAACACTTACAATTAAAAAAAGGCTTCCCATCCCCTGAAACGGGTTGCTTTGTTCTTAGGTTACTTAAATATTTAAAAATATGTAGATCAGTTTTCACAGATATCTAAGCATTTCAGTAACAGATTTTTTCCATCCCAATCTTTCCCCACCCTTTACCAAGCTAGATCTACAACCTAAAACCTTCCCTGGAATTCAAACTGTATTTGGCAGTTTTTCTAGCTAACTACCTTTGCCAAGCCCTATCTAAACCATTTATTTTATATACTGTTGTTGGAAACAGCCAGGTGTTGTATGACATCTACCTTTACATTGGAGTAGGGTTTATGTGGAGCAAATGTAAGCAGTCTGAATCATTACCTCTGTCTTCCTGGATTTTATTTTTGCAGTACCCTGTGCTGTGAGGCAGCAATGTGCTATTTCCCCCATTATACAGGTGGCCAGTTGATATTTGACTTGGCTCAGTGTTGCAGAGTTCAACCCAAATAACCCACAGCCCAAACTTTAAGGTGTGGTGATACTGTGTGTTTTTAACCAGGCATCAAGAGATTCAAATCCTTTTGCCAGCAGGTTGAAAGTAGTCATTTTAAGAAAAGCTTCAGAAAAATATACTTCAATTCTTAGTCACAAGCTGTTCTCTGAAGTTCAGGGATATTGGCATTACCTATTAAGTCTGCAGAGTGAAAACTGATCCTGCTGAGATGGTGGTGTTAGCAGTCACGTTAGTGGCCTAGGCTGTCTTTTGAATCCTGAGCTAGAGAGGTATGCATATAAAATAATCTAAAGATAAACATGAACTATTTTAGAGGAGGTGATATAAATTGCACTGCATATACACATGCGCAAAAATAGCTCCTGTAGCTGAATGACCCTGTCTGTAACCAAATACCAGGCTCTTTTGACCAGCCAGTAAAAACACAACATCCTTAAGCCTCCTGACCTTACTTTAAAAATAACTTTGAAACATTTCGTTGATCTATAAAAGAACAACATAACATCTAACACCTATGAGTTATTGATCCCTCTTCTAAAATTAGGGACCTCTAACCTAGTGGCTAATATAGCACTCTGAATACTTGTTGCCAGGTAATATCAAAGGCAGCTGCCTAAGCTATAGGGACTGTCACTGGTTTGCCTGCAGTGGATATTAACAACTAATCAATTTACAAAATGACAATAAACAATTATGAAAAAAACCAGAATAAAAATCTATGGATCCCTCTATGAAAAATAAGTATCTAAAACCTAGTACTCCTGTGAAAACATAGCACTTGCAACCTGTTGACCCAGTCAGGAAAGTGTTTTAAAATTCACATAACTCCCATGTAATATCCCCTTTCCCCAAGGCTGAAATTCCAGGCCGGCAAGCCTGGAGGAGGTACCTTTTAACTAGGGCAAATCACCTTTCCCTTTTGAAATACTATGTGACATCTGTCATGCCATCTGATGACCTGCAAGTAATTTAAAGAAATTAGTGTCTATACCTTTGAGTTTCTTTCCTCATTACCAAAAAATCCACTGTCCTTCTCCATCCCTACCATCTTCAGTTATGAAATGAAGATTGTTCACCTGCAAAAACTATTCCCCATGTGTAAAGCCACAAATACCCTGCATGTTATTGGACTCTGAAAATTCATAGGGGGTGGAAATAGCAGCCAATATTACATTAACTGGACTAAAACTTGAATGATCTCCTATGGGTGCCATGAAAACCTTCCTGAATTTATAGTGCCTTAGAAATGGCAGTGGATACAGGAAAGAGTCCCCTGTACAAAAACCAGATTCATAAAGGAGCCTATGCCTTAAAGTAGAAAGCTGTCATTTTAAATCATCTGGAAATTGAATTAGCATATACTGCTGGAGATTAGCTGTTACTTATAAAGACACTATCAGGGCTTAAAATACAAGGAAGTGAAAGGTATTAATGGTCTTCCTTTAAATTAGCTCAAAAATGTAGAAAGGAGAAGTGTTTCCACTAAAAAAAAAAGGTACCTTTTGCTAATAGCAGAGAATTCAGATATGCACCAAGCTTGCCAGACCTCATTCAGTTTTCTTTCTAAAGAGCGAATTGCAGTTTGCCTCAACAAAAATAAAGAGCTGCACCTCAGGATCATTATCTACTTTATCATAAACAGGGGGGTTTTGATCATCAGTTTGCACACGCTTGCTTTCTTCCTGGAGTTTGGTCTCCTTCTTACTTATCCTTTGCACAGCACTAAGAAATAAAGGTGCTGTATAAGGTGGGCCTTATATCTTTTTGGAAAAGACTTCAACTGCCTCTCAATTCCTGCATCAAGCTTAAAACTCCCAGAGTTAAGATTCCGTGGCTGTCACTTGTGGGTTATTGCTCTGTCAGACTCAGTGTCCCCACACACTCCCACTTCCATGTTCTCCATGCAGGCATGCATATTCCAGTGCTCCTGGCCCATATTTCAGACTCATATGAATTACTACAAAGGCTAACTCGCAAGGCTGCAGCAGCTTTAACTTAGCATGAGATAACTGAGCAAAAGAACAAGGAAAACTTCCTGGTTTAAATTAAACACCTTCCTTTGCTCTCCAAGCTTACGTTATGCCAGCCAAAAGACATGCATAGAGAGCACGCTCCTCAGGGCAGGAGTCATCTTTGACTTTTTCATGGTAAAGATTTAAGCATAATGCTGTTAAGGAGAGAGAAAAAGAATGCCAACATTGGGCACAATACGGTTCAGCTGGTACTGTACTACACCTGCTCTTGAAGATGAACAACACTCCAGGCATTCAGCTTTACAACCCTAAAATGACAACCTCCATATCCCATTATCCTCCTGAAATCTGATACCAATTTACAGCCCAAGGCAAGAAAAAAAGTTAACCTCAAGATTTACAGATCCTAACACAACAGGGCTCTGAACTTGGTAAGGGTCCCTAGAGTCTGTTACTTTCATACAGCTAATAATTTAAAATAAAAGCTGCCTACAACTACCTATTTTTTGCCTCCAGAACCAGTTGGATAAACCAATGGCTTCTGTAACTTTTTTCCCCTTTTTTCTTTCTGTTGGATAACAGCCATTTGGGAGAACAGAGACGATGGATGGGATTTTCTCCAGGATCATGACCCGGAGCTGATCAAAGAAGAGAAGCGGGAAGAAGTGGAGGAAGAGATCAGAGTGCAGGTGTGCTTACAATAGTAAGAGGACACTAATAATGTGCATTACCTCTGTATATTTCTCTACAGCTGTAAGAACTGGCCCTGGCATAGACCTTACCTCCTTCCAGAGTCCCTACTATCTGTTCTTTACTTTAACACTTGTTTAGCTGAACATTTGTCTGAGGTGTGGTGACAGAAGACTTAGAAAGATTCAACTGTGTCTGTCTGGATAGGTTGATGAATTGATGCAACAGAAACTGGAGAATCTCAAATTGTCTGTGGATGGAGAAAAGAGCAACACACAGAAAAAAGGAAGAAAAAGTGAAAAGGTAAGAGCAGCCAGTTGTGAGAATTCAGGGTAAATATCAGTTCTCTGCCCAGATACAGTGGCATTCAGTGCAAACCCTAGCCTCACAGATACCAACATCAAAACATCTACTTTAAACATTTACTGATCTTAAGTCAGAAGCATTTGAAAATCTATTCACCTGTGGCTTTTTTCAGGGCCTTTTCCTTTAGCTATTATTATTCCTTAACCTTTGTAAATATTGCTTAGGACAAGCTGAACTATTCCAGAGATAAATCATTACAAGAGAGATCAGATTTTCAAGAGGGATACACACCCTCTTGAAATCCTCTGATCCAGTTAACCCGGAAAATCCAAGCAGTCCTTCTCTTTAAAGTGACAGGTTCAGATTAATAGTCTTTCATGGAAGGCATGGATTTGGGCGCCAGTAAGTTCTCCAGCTGCTGTATGTTTTCCTTCTAAATGAGAACTGGTTAATGTGTTTCAAAACCGTACACCAAAAAAAAATTCACTTTGAGTGTCTTGATGTAACCTTTCATTACCTGTAACAACACATGGATCATGTACAGCCAGGTACACATTGTTTCATCTGCTACTACTGTTTAATAGTACAACTTACTATTAAAGTGTTTGGGAACTTACAATTAAGCCAAGTTCATCTGAGCATACAAAAGAGGTTAAGACACATAGATTACTTTAATGTGTTACCCACTGAAACACAGCACATGTCATGTTCACATCTAGTTTCACAGCACTGCCTATGCAGCTCATGGCTCCCTGAATTCCTTACCCCAGCATTTAAACTATAGATCACGTCAGTGCAAAATAACTCAAAGCTTACAGACCCTACCATTCAATCAGCAGATCCACTTAAAATCCTCAGGGCAAACAGCCAACTCTAATCTCACGTTGTATTTCATTTCTCTAATCCCTTTAACATGCAAATACTTGCTGTTGCAGTACTTCTACTCAAATTATCTTTTAAAATGGTCTTTCACCTGACAAAGGTGCAGGAGCAATTTAATAATGCAAGACTGGAGCGACTCTGAAAACTGATACCAATTGGATTGCTAAATCTGTTTCAAAAATAGGGAGGCTTAAGATACACAGACAAAACATTACAACAGTCTTCCCAAAGTTGTCATGGGCAGATACATTTAAATCAGCTGGTCAAAACTTCTTCTAACTATCACATTGGAATTATAAAGCTTTGGTCAAAACTTCTACTATCACATTGGAATTACAAAGCTTTATGTTAGGGTTGTTTTTCTTCCTTCAATGTAGTATTGGAATAGGTTTGGGTGGAGGGAGGTTATTTAACTTTTTTTTCCCCCAAGTTGTGCCAGTAGCCTGAGAGAATAAGGGAGGAGAGAAGAGGGAAAAGTAGTACTAATTAAATATTACTAAATATTTTTTCTGAAAAAAAAATCAGTTCTATTTTAGGGGTGGGGAATGGAAGGAAGTATCCAGTTTTAGTCAAACCACATCTTTCCTATGCAAAACTATTTGAAATGTCTAATTGCCATTGGCAAAGGCTTTTTCTAATTAGTGTTTGCATAAATATCTCCGTCTGTAAACCAACACAATGTTTGTATACCTCTGCACACAGACTTCAGATCTGCTTTATGAAAATCTGGCCTAGATGACAAGAACAACATGAGCTGTAAAGTTTTGGAAGCAGCATATCAATTTGTCATTCAGCAAAAATCCTCTAGTTTTTCAAGGTGTGTGTTACCACATTCCAAGTCCCATACATCTCCCCTCTAATTATGCAACGTGAAACAGTGGGTTTGGATTCTGATTGTAACCATGAACAACTCTGGAGCACAACATAAAACTTCTTTTCTCCCCAAAGGGACACTCTACAAAGAAAGGAGGATTCAATATTCTTCAGAGAATACAAATCTTTGTCTGCACTCTGTCAGTGGGGAATGGGTAGCAAGGGTAATTTCCTTAAGTAAACTCCTAAAAGTAGAGTTTTCTGTCTACAGGTTGTTACCCCCAAATTCATGGTGCTACATCTGGCCAACCCCTCCGTCGTAAGAAGGGGTTTCTTCTACTTTCTTTTTTTTATGTCATCAGGGAACAGTCGCTACCCAGGTGTGTACAGGATAGATGTCCTCTGCCTCTTCAAACACAACTTAGGATAAATAGTTTAGAACTTAAAAAAATTTTCCCAAGTCCATATTAAAAAAAAAAATCTACCTGATCCACAGGAAATAATTTGAGTTTGAAATCCTGTTTGGAAGTCCCTTTTGTGGGAAAATCAGCAAGGATATTTTGGAATTGGACTCTAAAGAAAAAGCATATGGCAGCTAATTGCTCCCTCCCAGTGTTGCAGATGACTCAGGTCTTAGATAAACAAAATTTGACAGCTCCAGACATGTGTAGGCCACTCCTTTATTTCTATGCACTGTACTTTCTAGGCTGAACTTTATCACTGGCTCCCAAATCTTCAAATACCACTTAATATTAAAAGCGAACGTGTAACCCTAATAAGAATTGCTCTTACTGCCCCTCAGATGAAAAGCCCAATTGCCACCTTTGTGGGAAAAATAATTTCAGGTGGAAGGACAAATTGCTTTTGGCATTACAGACCATTAGGCCGATCCGGAAACATCTAAACTAATTAGATCACACCTAGTATGCAACAAGCCACACTGCTCTCTTTTGAGGCAGAGATCTCATATGCCTGTATCAGTGTGGGAAGCACGTCACCCCACAGACCGTCCCACTGTTATTTGTCCTTACAGTCCAGCACTGATAGCATACATAGTACAAGTTTCCTTGTTAAGAGACACCCTGTGCTGCACCGATTGCTCCAGATAGCTCCTGGTCTGATGACTGTCAGAGAAGATGGGATAAGGATACCACAGAAACGAAGTGATGTGGTTCAGCTCTGCTGCAATAGCATTTATCTTCACTATAGACAGTGGCAGCTTGTCATCTACCCAGCCATGTTTCAGCACACTGGGATTGTAAGCACCTGTGTAAAGGCAAGCTGAGGAAAGATTTGAAGGGCAATTAATTGCCTGGCATTAATTGATATGGCACTGATATTTAGGAAGGCTGGCAAAGAAGCGTCAGAAGGTCCAAGTCTCCACCCAGCCTACCTAGAGGAGCCTGTTATAAAGGACCTGAAGTGAAAGACAAAAGGCTAACATTTTCAGAAGTAATTTACTTCTAAAAAGTTCGTGGCATCCTCATGCCAGTGCAAACTTTTCTTAGTGAAACATTGTTCTTCTGAGTCCACCCCTTCCTGCTGATAACCCAAGCTTCTGATTTGGGTGGCTCAACACAACCCATCAGTTTTACAAGTGTTTCTTCTAGATGGATGCCATGTACCAGAGGGCTGAGCACCCAAGGGTATTTCTGTTGGGAATCCGCAAGTATTCCACTGCAGACCTGGCTTCTTTAAACTGGTTTTGCACCCAAAGTAAGAGCTGACAGATGAGCCTTGCAGTTACTGACCTGGAAGTTACATGTGAATGCTTATCAGTGCTTTTTATCAAGCCTGTTGTGCTGCTTTTCCTGCTCTGCTCCCATAAGGATTTGCTTCCAATCCAACTGCAGGTAAAGCAACCCATTGTAAATGAACACACCCACACATACACAAGGCATATACGAAATTCGGAAACAACAGAAGGAGGAGACATGGGAACCCAAGTGTGTAAAAGTTGCTTTGAAATAGACCTTGCTAGCATCTCAGCCCAGCTTTGGATATCCCTTTTTAATGCAGCCAGGCAGAAGCAGCATTAAAAACCACAAGAGGTTAACTATAGCAATTAACTGTGTCAAGAATACTGACTTCAGTCTAAAGACTTGATAAGAGCAAAGCCATAGTGAGTAAAGCCAGAAGACAAGCTGGGTCAGAACTGAGGAACGGCTAGGAGTGAGGTCAGTGATTCACAGTCATTGCTGGATTTTCTGCAGCTGATGGAGACAAGCACCCATTGCTCTCAGCCAGCTGTGGGGGCTGTAACCTCTTTGGATGGTGTAGCTGAATCGAAAAGGGATCACAGATTAGAGCCCCTTATTTAGCAAATGCCTAATAATCAAGTGGGAACATCTTTGTCTAAGGACTTTTTCAGTACAAGTATCAGGAGCTGCTCTTTATATCTTGGCATTGCCAGAAAAGACTTCTCAGTCCAGAGCAGATGCACACACAATGCAAATCTGCACTTGCGCAGCCTCCCATCCAAGCACCATACATGGTCTAAGGAATCTGCTCAAATACTTCGTAGACTGCTGCTTATACACTGTCATTTCCCTTAAACCACAGGAGTACTTTTCTCTCGCTACTTCTCCACATACATGTGGGCAGCTGATGGCAGCAGGACTTGTATGATCACAGCCAAAGGGTGACACAGATCCTGCAGTTCCAACGTGGAACAGTTCCCCTCAATGCAACATTTTGGCTACCCTCTCCCTGCTGGTGCCAGAGACACTCTGCTCTAGAATCTGGTCTGAAATCATGTCTGTGTTTGCTTGTAGCAACCTCTGAGCTACTCAAAGCATTTTCATGAGCCCACACAGCAAGACAAGACACCACACTGAGCATGGAAAACAGTCTTCTGTCATCTACCAACTAATAACTAATGCAGTTCTCTACATGTGACTTACCAAAGCAGAAAATAACCAAGTAAATGGATGGCCACACAGAAGCTAGACTGACATTTCAGAGATAGAAACAAGGAGATTTCTATTATAAATGACAAGTGTGTTCACATTCATTAAACATTATCATTTTCTAAATAAAAGCAGTTCCCAATAAGACATTTTGGAGGAAAGCCATTGTCTACAATTCGTATTTCCCCTTATCGCATCTCTGTTTGCCAAATTTCCTATAAATGCTGATGTTAATTAGAAAAACACATTTTTTCCCCTGTATAGTTCATTTTTGTTTTGCTTTTCAGTTACTTTATTGGTGAAGCTGCCTTGAGGACAATACCAGTTGGCCAATAAATTCAACATATGCTTAGTGTCTTTACATAGGTAGAAACTGCCTTTTCTTTCCAGTCAGACCCCATGATATGTAATTTCTAGCTTGTTGGAAGAAAGATTAGAGACAAAGCTGGAGAAACACCAGAAATAAACCGCTGACACAGTCTCAATATTTCCTCAGTTGTTAAAACAGCATGGCAAATTCTTTGTTCTTCCTATTCCTTTTCTTTAAAGCAAAACCCCACTGGCACATTCTAACAGGTATTTGCTGACAAGCTTTTTTTACGTAAAGAAACCCAAGGTGTAGTTCTGTAGATAGAGTTTCTTGACTTATTCTAATCCAAAACTGAAAAAACATCTCCTTTTCCCAGTTATCTTATCCATATAGTTTCTGGGTTTAATTTACATTGTCATCTAGATTATCTTTGTTGCACTGTAAACAGTAGTAGGCAATTGAACCATAGGTTATTTACATTTGCAACTGTCCTTGAAAACTTACACTTGATACATTTATAAACATTGCTGATCTAGAAAAAAACCCAGCATTGTCCAGATAACTGGCTAGGATTTTTTTTTTTTTTTTTTTTTAAACTTAATGACATCACCTCTAAGGCTCTGCAAAAGTATTCACTATTAAAAAAAAAAAACCAAACTACTGTGTTCCCAGGAAAGCAAACAAACTTTTAGAAATAATAAGCTGTCTTGACCAACTAAGAATTTAAGCACATGCTTAAATTTAAGCCATTGAAGAAATCCCACAGTGCGCAAATGTTGCTGCATAACTAGTTCAACTGAAATAATACTGAAGTGCTGTGCAGAACTTAAGTATGGACACAAGTGGTGGGCACTAACATGGATTAACGATGCCTTCCCCACTACTAACTATCCCTAACCGGATTTATGGCTTGTGAGCTGTAGTTAATGGAGGGGCTTGACATTACTGATTCACATCTTTCTTATTTACATTTTCCATGGGGTTTTTTGAAGTATGTAAAGAAACTAGTCACAAGTCAAAATCCTCCCATAGTGGAAGTGCAGTGAAAATATCAAGAGAAGAGCAGGTCATGTTTTCCTGACCTCTTCAAGCTTCTTCCCTGAGGCATTAGGAAAGAGAAGGCAGAAGGACGTCTAACGGTTAGGAGGCTAGCTGGAGACTCAGGAGACTCTGATTTCATGTCCTGGTCCAGCTGTAAGCACCCTGTATGACCCTCAGGGAAGCTGCTTATATAATTTTACCCCAGAGTAAAAAAAAACAAAAAAACCAAAAAAGCACAGTCTCTGGAGCAGCTACTTGGACTCCACACCCTTTTCCTTCCTGCTTCCCTCTCGTGTAAGGGCCATACCCACTCAACCAGGGTCATACTCTAAAAAGGAAGAAGAGTGTTCTCCTGGGGCAAATGACCATGGGATATTTTTGAATGCAACCTCTACTGGAAGGAGCAGGACTGATTGCTTTGAACACTCATTGTGGAGGTACACAGGCTCCCCAAGCAGCTATATTCTAGAAGGAAGCAACATCCACCAGCTTACTTCGTGCAGAGTCCAGTTCAAGAGCACCTGCCACAGGATCTGCATGAGATTTGTAGGCTGGACACAGCTCCTCAGCCCGGGGTACTTCACCTCTCCTGTGCCTTGGTGAAGCACTTGTAAATGGGAACATCTCCTGTGTTTTTATGAACCGGGACATGACTTCCTTCCCTCAAGGCATTCAAGGATATGACATTTCCCTTTGGATTCCTTCAGTAACGGGGGCCACATCCAAACACTGAAACATTTGCTGTTCTGGCCCTCACTTTGCTTCAGATATATATATCTGTATTAATGTCACTAATTCTAGCCTGTTTGTGTGGTCCTCAGAAAAAAAGGGCAACCATGAGGAAAAAGATACCAGAGATGGAGGAAGATCTAACTCCTGACAGGTAAAGAGAGGACCTGTTTACCTGAGATTCTGACAACGAGAGACTGCATCCACTTTGTATTAGATATGCTGTCAACCCTTCTAGTTTTTAATTACGCAAGGAGCATCTCAACATTGTTACACTTATCAGCATCAGGAGCCCTACTACAGATAAAACCTTTTTACTAACAGCTATAAACATCCATAAAAAGCCTAGATGATAAAAAAAAACCTTCCACAAACTTGAAGCACATACACTTTAGCTAAAACGTTTTTTGCATTCCCGGTGAACACTACAACTTTCCCACTGTCCCTCCCCCATTGATGGCTTCACAGCACCAACAGCAAGAAAACACTGCTTTAATGGCACACACCACAGACCTTGTTTCCCCCCCCCATCTCCAACAACGCATACAAATTAAGATCCCCATTCTGCAGCAACACACCACTTGAGCCAGTGTCCATTAACTTCAGTCAGGTTAATTCCAGTACACAAAGCTAAGCACACATAACATTTAGGCAGGATACTGGCCCCAGGTGCCTCTTTCCCATTCTTTCCACAGGTGCAAAAGCACCTGGCAGTTCTGTTGACCATCAGATTTTCCATCTCAGCTGAAGCCTGGCAAGGGAGGCAGCACACAGACCCCTGTACTATATAAATCACCCTTCACTTCTTAGGTGAAACGTACATGTCATAAATCAGTCTTATTTATCAGTAAGAGTTCTGGCAGAGCTGGCTATTTCTGTATCCTTGCTTTTTTAAGCACCTGTCGTGGTTTAACCCGGCTGGCAGCTAAGCACCACGCAGCCGCTCGCTCACTCCCCCCCCTCCCTCAGTGGGATGGGGGAGAGAATCAGGAAGAAAATAAAAGGTTACAGCCGAGGGCTGAGATAAAGACAGTTTAAT